>JAZGTI010002141.1:0-38232 GCA_036877585.1 Botia kubotai
TAAGCCCTCACACCCACTCAGAGAGCGAACAAACATATTTTTCCATACAAGCAGATTATGGTTTTGGGGTGATGTTAGTCGCAGACTGTCTTGTTCAAATCCTAGTAAGCCAAACCATATTGACATAAACAGCAAAAGCGGACATCCAAACAACAGCATTTGTTTTAAGGCCTCAGTATCGTTTCGCAAGCTCTTGTATAACACGCTGGAACGATGTAAGCGAGAGGCACTGTGCATGTGTCAGTGGTGCATGTGTACAACGTCTGATCCAGTTTGATTAAAGTTCCACAGTCTGATTTATAACCGTGTTTGTCATGTTGGTCAAACCGGGCCGGAAGGCTCCTCTGCTACAAAGACACATTATTTATAAAGTATAATGAGGCATCTGTGATTTTTGGCTCGGCTTTGGAAGCTGTGATGCAGATGCTCGACAAATGCCCTGCGCCTCTTGTTATGCGCCTTGAAACGCTGATCTGAGAGCAGCTTCTCCGACCCAAACTCTAACCCCGGTCATTAAAAGAAACCGCACAGCTGATCCCCGATCAGTGTGCGTGTATTTCTGTGTAGTTTCGCAGCTGTTTGCTATGGTGTTCAAATCACACGCTCCTCAACACAAGACAGAAAACAGACCAAGATTGTTTCACAATGAAGTGACATTTGAAACACATCCCATCGGCACTTAATCTAGTGTCTAATGTTTTAATAGTGTCTGAATGGTCGTGGAGATGAATTTGCTGCTTCGCTTTTCTACACACAGATTACACATTGAGACATTGAGAGGAGATGTGTGGTGCTGATAGCACGCCGTGCGCAGCGCAGACGGATAAATAAGAGTCATTCAAAGATTTATGAATGTTCCCACTCATGACCCGACGGGAATCCAATTTTTTTCCTTCGTTTTTTGACAGCACTCGTATTAGTAAAACATTTTTATGTTTATTGGTGAAATATAAATATGTATATATATATAAGTAGTGAGATACCGATGGAAACACGTAAGCATTGAATGTGGGACTGATCCGTGTTTTACGGGTCTTTGGCATGGCTGAAAATCTGCTGCGATGCTGTACATAGTCTCTGCATGTGCGTCTAATCTCCTGTGTTTTTAGCTTCATCCCTAACATGTCTTGCTGACCTTAGCCGACCTGTTTTGCTGGCGTTATGGAGGATGTAGATTACTTGGAGATCGCGGAGGTCTAGATTGCTCTCTTTCAGTGGCTTACAAAAATAAGCGTGATTAATGCAAGAGGACCAAATGTGTTTGTATCGTAAACAGTATTTGAAACATGAAAAATATTTTCACACTGAAACGCATTCGAGCCACTTCTGAAGGACATGAATTAATGAACATGATTCAGTGAGTTGAGCGATTCAAAACGAAATGTTTTACAGACTTGTTGGGTTGTTGGATTCTGGTTCTAATTACAGCGCTGGAGTTTCCTCATTTGAAGCTTTAGATGTGCGAAGGTTTGGCCGGTCATACAGGCCACATGCGGATGGAACAAACACTTTAACAAAATCTCTTTCCTGCTACAATCAACTGCAGATGATGTAGATTTACAGTAAACTCGATACACATTTTATGATAAAGCGGTGGGTGGTAACATTGAAAATAAGCCTCGTGTAATTGGTAAAACTGAATCATTGGTGCGCTAATCTCTTACATTTACATTTGGCAGACGCTTTTATCCAAAGCGACTTACATTGCATTATACTACACATTGAGTATGTGCAATCCCTGGGATCGAACCCATGACCTTGGCGTTGTTAACGCCATGCTCTAACCACTGAGCTACAGCTCTTGCGTGTTTTTGCGCACACAATGCGACTGAATTAATATGAAAATATCATCATCACTTTGGCAGATTCAGAGGTCTGTGTGCTGACCTCTGAAATTCTGGCTGCTAGTTAACAGTAGTGTCGTGGCCAAAAGAGAAAAACGCAAATCCATTTGGCAAACAAACGGTCACATTGCCTCATCTACATTAAAACAATAATTCACTCATTTATATTACTGTACGGTTTACTGTAATCTGACAAATGTTTCACAGATCTCAGCGGTTGTCAATGTATGTGAGAACGCACGGCAAGCGATGATTAGATTTAATGTGGAGTTCCAGTGTTGTCCGAAAGTTAGTTCTTCTTTTTCTGTCTAGATTAGGAACATTCATTTCATGTGAAATGTTGTGACAATATTGTCTCAATGATGACAAACAAACACATCATTACTATGTAAAAAATGCGATGAGCTCACGTCTGTTTTAAATTCATTCGTCGTCTCATTACTTTCACGTTTGAATAACACGCAGTGCTTATCTGAAGTCCGTCTCAGCTCTGTTTGAGTGTAATTATCTCTCTGTCTTGCTTACATTCAGTGTAATTTAACACAGACACATCACGTTTAATTTAACACATTACAGACACATTTTGAGTTAAAATAGAGAAGTTTACCTTGGTGACAAAAAAACACACCCCCTACAACAGTGTGCAGGGGTATGCAAATAGCTACATAGTTTGACAGATGAGTAGGACATCCTATCATTGCATTCGGACCGCAGTCCTGTGCCTTCCACAGACGATATATATTGATGTAAATATATTTTACATCAATATATATCGGCTATCAGGATGTAAAAAAACTATCAAAACAAAAACAAACAACGTTTACGGAAAAAAAACGCCTACCCTTTCTTTGAAAGGTGTTAATCCGCGTTGCTAAACTCTGTTGTTAAACTCTTTCCCCAAACTAATAAACAGTGTCTCAAAACCCTGAGATTATTGTAGGGACGTTATTTGTGGGATTTGTTATAAGCGGAATTGATTAGTAAAGTCAATGTTTCCAGTCGGACAGTTTTTGAGGAGAGCAGCAGGCTGAACAACAGGAAGCGGAGCTGTACCCAGTATGGCGGAGGTGCGTGAATAAAAATATAATTTTATCACCTTTATTGCCTTTTATATTGTCAATGGTGAACTGTTGAAGTAATAGTTGTATAATAAACGATTTATTAATTACCCATGACGTATATTTCTTTAGATAATAGCGTCATTATGTTAGCGGTTCTTCAGTGGCCTTATAGATAATAATCGACGTCGATTATTATCAATGTTCGGTATATTCAATTCTCCTGTGTTACTGTTTGTCAATATACTTATATAAATCCAAATTAACCTTTAGTTTTAAATGATCTTGATCTTGTCATCAGATTTCTGTAGTTTATTTTGGACAGTTTTGATGGCGTTTACCTATGTTTGGTTTCTGTGTATATGGGTTTCATTTTCTTCGTTTGCGATGAGACGAGTTCGTCCGATCATGTTTCTGTATGTTTGTGATGAGAAGAGCCCATCAGATCATGTTTCTGTATGTTTGTGATGTAAAGAGCCCAACAGATCATGTTTCTGTATGTTTGTGATGAGAAGAGCCCATCAGATCATGTTTCTATATGTTTGTGATGAGAAGAGCCCATCAGATCATGTGTCTGTATGTTTGTGATGAGAAGAGTCCATCAGATCATGTTTCTGTATGTTTGTGATGTAAAGAGCCCAACAGATCATGTTTCTGTATGTTTGTGATGAGAAGAGCCCATCAGATCATGTTTCTGTATGTTTGCGATGAGAAGAGCCCATCAGATCATGTTTCTGTATGTTTGCGATGAGAAGAGCCCATCAGATCATGTGTCTGTATGTTTGCGATGAGAAGAGCCCATCAGATCATGTGTCTGTATGTTTGTGATGAGAAGAGCCCATCAGATCATGTGTCTGTATGTTTGTGATGAGAAGAGCCCATCAGATCATGTGTCTGTACATTTGCGATGAGAAGAGCCCATCAGATCATGTTTCTGTATGCAGACGCACAGCTTGCAGGACCTGCGGCAAGCAGCCGTTGCTTCGAAGGTCTTCGTCCAGAGAGACTACACCTCTGGAACCATCTGCAGGTTTCAGACCAAGTTTCCTGCAGAGCTGGAGAGCAGGGTGTGTACAGACCGATAACCGACAGCTACCATAACTGACCATTTCTGTGTGTTCATAGATCTCAAGTTTAACATATTATACAAAATGTAATAAAGTCTACAGCAAAATAATATAGCTCTCTCTATATATATATAGTGAACTTGGTTTTTACTAGTACACCGTATAAGGTAAGCGTTATTTGATTTGTTATTGCAGATTGACAAGCAGCAGTTTGAGGAGACCGTACAGACCCTGAATAATCTCTACGCAGAGGCAGAGAAACTGGGGGGCAGGTCATATCTGGAGGGCTGTCTGGCCTGTCTCACCGCATACACTATCTTCCTCTGCATTGAGACTCACTATGAGAAAGTAAATATGGTCTTACACACTGCAGATATGTGAGAAATGTGCTTAATGTGGATTACATTGTATGTGGATTACATTGTATGTGGATTACATTGTATGTGGATGACATTGTATGTGGATTACATTGTATGTGGATTAGGTGTCATATTGATATCTCACGTGTGCGTTCATTTAGGTGCTGAAAAAGATCGCCAAGTTCATCCAGGAGCAGAACGAGAAGATTTATGCTCCTCTTGGGCTTCTGCTGACTGACCCGATAGAGAGAGGGCTCAGAGTTGTATCCTTTCCTCTTTAAAAAGGTCCCGAGACAAAAAAACAGGTTTGCAACTGTTCCTGTAGTTCAACCTGTGGAGCGTTTCTTTAGCAGCGCAAAAGGTCACGGTTCGATTGGTCAGGGAACACGCGTACTGATATAATATTTAGTTTAAATGCACTGTAAGTTTCTTGGGATAAAAGCGTCGGCCAAATGCATCAATGTAAAGTTTTCTTTCCCCTGTATGCAGAGCAACGTTACACAGGCAAATCTTTGTCTAGCTGAAGTGGGTGGGGTTTATATCATTTCGTTTGCATGCTACACGCGCAACACAGATGAACACCACATGTTATGATGTATTTAAACTCTGCTACTTCGATTTCCTTAACTGAAGTTTTAAAGGTGGAGATCACTATATTTGAGGATAGAAGTATTGGCACAAGATAAAACACACCCAAGGTAAATCACCTATTTTCTTTTTTTGTATTTGTCTTATGGCGTGAGAGAGAGAGAGAGAGAGAGAGAGAGAGCTCCTATTGAAGCAAATTACAGTACGTGATTTTATGTGTTGCATGTAGTTCTTGTATGTCAGCTGGTGGAGTGTCATGTTAGCAGCACTAAATGTATGACTGAAATGCACTAAGTCGCTGTGGGTTAAAGCCGGATGCATAAAAATGTTCTTCTTGCAGGGTCATGTGTGGAACATGATTACCGGCCCGCTGGACCCAGAACTCGCTTCTTCATCTCATGAAATCACGACCCTGTTGCTTCAAATGTAGATAGTCAATGCTGCCTTTATTTTCAATTTACTCCTTCATTTTTATTTTTGAAGAGGTGGATGTATAACGTCTCTTACATAAACGCACCGAAACCGCTTTCCATTCATCGGCAGCCCTCTGATGTCTTAATTTTATTGTACATTTGTGTTTTCTGTTTTTCGTTTATTTCTGTGTTTTAATGAGTCTCTTTAGGATCTGTTTACTTCTCTGGTTTTCTGTACACGCTTCTCAAGAGAAGTTCACACATGTTCTCTCACAGTTCAGCTGCATCACGTTTGTTGGAATCGCTTGTGATTCTGCGCTCCTGTAGTGACATTTGTTTTGGTGATAGACGACCAATTTTGTGCTCGTTAAAACGGTCATCATTAGAAAAATGAAGATGCTATTGTTTTGTGTACACTGAAATCTGTATTTAATGATTTTGTTATGCAATCCGTTTAATTACACGACGTCATTGCTACATTTTGTATTGTCCTCTAACATACTACTATTGTTTCGTTCTTCATTAATATATTTTAACACTACAATTTATTACATTTGACAGTTAACTACTTTTGTCAGGGTTTGCAGTATAATCATTAACACACACGAATGCCATAATTCTTCATTAGCATGATTGCGTTTGTTACAACCAATAATACGCCTCTTGTATTTCTTACTGCGTTCGGTTCAATGTATTTCTTGAGGAGATCTTTTTATCTGTCTTGTGTCGGTGTCTTTTTTGAAAACTCCTTTTGACACTTATTTAAACTCTGTATCGTTCAATAAAGTGTTTTCATGAACAAATTCATTCCGTTTGTTTGTTTTTTGTTAAAAAGGAATGTAAATTTTTCTCAAGCGTGCAGGTCTACGATGTAATTCCACTCCCGACCACCAGGGGTCACCATTGACTGACCATCTATTTGCGTTAGTGTTCAGATGAGTTTACATTGGAAATGTAATAATTCGTGTTTAAGTAACTTCTGTGCTCCGACGTGCAATTTAAGCTCATTCTTGTCATTTGATCATTGACTGAATGTTTAAACTGCTGTGCTTTTTTGAAAACCGGTGTCTTTTTGAAAAATTATTTATAGTTTTTTAAATTAACTTTAAATACTGTGATATTAGGTTTGGCAAGTTTTGGTAAATGAATAAGGAAATCGTGTTTGGCGATTTCCTTATAATAGTACAGATTTCAAACTACTATTGTGATTATTTATCCTTTATTTAATAATTTTTGACCAGTGAGTTCCTGTTCTGCTGTTTAATATGTTTAATGTTTAGAAATGTGGACTACAATCTGCAGTGACTCTTTGTGAGTTTATCCACACGGTCCTCCAGGAAATCTCGACTTTTCAGCAGACAAACGACCAGAAAAGGTAACGTGACCACACACCTGAGAAAAGTGCCAAACACTTAATAGAAAGTTCATTAAAACACTTACAGATTCTCTTAGTACGTTTACATTAATGCATTTTGACTTACATTGCATTACACTATACATTGATTGAGTATGTGCAATCCCTGGGATCGAACCCATGACCTTGGCATTGTTAACACCATGCGTTAACCACTGAGCTACAGGAAAGCTGCATGTGGGGGGAGAATATAACAAGCTCAAGACATATGTTTAAGCTTAGGATTGCTTACATTTGGAATAGTAAGCAACCGATCATAACACCTTAGCAACTGCATGGCAACACCAGGTAATTAGTATTTTTATTGTATTATTTTTATATCTGGTTTATATTGATAATTAAATGAATGCCAGCTGTTAACATCTTTACATTGCCTGAATCATATATGGCTGATGAATTCATTATTACATGTATGAATATGACTGTTGTTATCTTTTTCATATGATATGATATGAAAGTTGATTTGAAGTGCTACCAAAGTGATAATTTGGATTTTTCAAACTTATTCACCAAATGTACAAACAGTTTGTCTGGGAAAAGGTGTTGAATTATAAATGAAAAGTTAATAATAAACACCAAATCATATCCAAACTCTTCCCGGGATATCAGAACGGTTCTGTGCTATTCCCACCTCAGGGACCAGAGGTAACACTGTGTCGATAGCTTTACAGTCTCTGGAAATTGAGTTTTGATGTTTTATAATTGTGAGTCTGGCAGGTTGCGTTCAGATGAGGACTGCGGAGACACCGAGCACATCTCTTACGTGCTCAGCTCTTACGGGCACATCTCTTACGGGCACATCTCTTACGGGCACATCTCTTACGGGCACATCTCTTACGGGCACATCTCTTACGGGCTCAGCTCTTACGGGCTCAGCTCTTACGGGCACATCTCTTACGGGCACATCTCTTACGGGCACATCTCTTACGGGCTCAGCTCTTACGGGCTCAGCTCTTATGGGGCACAGCTCTTACGGGCTCAGCTCTTACGGGCACATCTCTTACGGGCACATCTCTAACGGGCTCAGCTCTTACGGGCACATCTCTTACGGGCACATCTCTTACGGGCACATCTCTTACGGGCACATCTCTTACGGGCACATCTCTTACAGGCACAGCTCTTACGGGGCACAGCTCTTACGGGCACATCTCTTACGGGCACATCTCTTACGGGCACATCTCTTACGGGCACATCTCTTACGGGCTCAGCTCTTACGGGGCACAGCTCTTATGAGCGACCACGCAGGGGACTGGCAAACAGATGCGCAGCCATGTGTAACCACAGAAGAGGAGTCAGACAGCCCGACCAGCCTACTTACGTTCCACAGACTTTAAGACAGAAGGTGCCAGAAAACTTGACATATCTTGAACCACAGAACCTCATGAAGGGACCACTTGTAACCAATCAGGAGCCGAGGATGGATGGCACTGGCCAATCGTTGCACGACGAGGAATTTGAGGTGCTTTCAAGGTCTGGGCCTTTACCATGGTCTCCTGCCTGGGACAAGGTTGTGTCTTTCTTCTCCATGTCTTAAGATGGTGAACAGTGTAGCAAACACACGGTTCCTCAAACTGACGGAACAATCCAGCAGTCAGACAGTGAAGAAACTGAAAACATCTACTGTGAGGTGAGGAACTGATGTGAAAACATACTGTAAGTAGCTTTTATGATAGAAACTTCTCTTTAATAACTGTGTCTGTGTTATTTTTGTCTCTTGGTTGTGTTAGATCAAAGCCAGCCTGAAACACGAGGAGATTAGCATTAAATACGCCTATAACAATTACAGCGGATATGCTAACATCTGGCTCAGCTAGGAGGAATTTGCTCGTGTCATTGAGATTTATGACTTTCCAGCCATCTTTAAAACGGACGACCTCCTCGATGCTTTCCTGACTGCAGGTCATACGTCACGTCTGCCTCTGACAGGAATCTATAATCACAAGCCCATAAATATGAGCTGGTGTTTGTGGAGCTCAACTGGTAAAACATTGCGTCAACAGCTCAAAGGTTGTGGGTTCGAGTCATAGGGAACACATACTGATAAACTGTATCGCTTGAATGCGCTGTACGCCAGCCTGGATAAAAGCCAAATGCATAAATGTATGTATGACACTCCTCTGCTTTTGGGTAGATAAAGTGGGTAGATAACAATCATGCACTCTGTATATTCTCAAGTCAAACAGCAGGTATTATTATTATTAATTTAATAAAACTGTTACCCTGTTATTGTAACTGTGTTGTAACTGTTATTGTTATTTTATTAGTCTGTTTGTGTGTCCGTCCATGTTCTTGTCATAGATCTCATGTAAGGTCATATGTTTGACATTATTTGCTTCTGTTTAGCTACACAGGCGCTGTCTATTAATCATCCGTTACTGAAAACTCGTCCTCTGTCTGACGGGAGTCACAAGGCAAACTGGAAAGCAATCATACGAGCTTCGGAAGAAAAAATGACATCATAGTATTAAATTACATTTTTCACATAATCATTTTTTGTGTTTCACGGTGTTCCAAACCCTTGTGACAGAAACTCTGATAGATAGATAGGACAGAGCTGCCTGCTTATGAAATATGATTCGAAAACATTGCTATAAAACTAAGAAATATGTTGAAAATCAGTACAGCGTTCTTTTAAGATGGTATTTGTATTAATAAATATGATGTTATATGTCTCACACAGAGTGGTCGTGCACAGACACCAAGGTCCCACACAGGTCACTTGCGAGGGCGCTTTAATAATCTGATTCCTTCTTTGTGGTGACACAGGAAGCGTAACTGCTCGTTTGCGAGCGTTATTAAATGCGTTTGGCAGCCCACAAATGTTCCAGTTTTAATTTTCTGAGCTCTGCTCTGTCGTCAAAACCTGCTAGTAGTTAGTTAACTAACCATCTGATTATATCGTGAGTGTGTTCTGGGAAACGTTTCAAGTTGGTTGTGGCTTGGGAAAACAGCCTTGTTTGTTTTAGCCTGCACAGATACTTCTTTATTGCTATACTTTATTTTTAACATGTTTACTTCATTCGGTTAACATCTTATTAGTGTACATTAAAGTAAACAAGACAAGAGCACTGACAAGAAAACAGTAGTTTGTGTTTCTTTTTGGTTACGATTTTCTGTTCCGCTTGTTTCTTAGTAACTTCACGTTGGCAAAGTTTGTCTTTTTAGCAGTGTTGGGTTCATGCTCGGCATGTTTATAATTTGTGATCGGAACGGAAAGCACATGGCAGTTTTGGCACATCAAATATATCGTTGTTTTGCAAATAGCTTTCAGTATTTGCAAGCATTAAAACAAGATTATTCTAGAAGATTCCTTATTACAATGTTTGGTTTACAGAGTTGTCTTGGTTTGTACACTTAATATATTTGTCATTGTTTAAATGTCATTTTCGTAATTTGAGAGTTGATTTAAAACTCTTGTTTAGAAACATAAACAGAATAAAAACAGGATTTTCTTGTTTGTTATATTTTGATGTCACTTCGTTTCGTGCAGTTCATACGTTTCAGAAATAAAACGTTTTCTCAAGTCAACACAAGACGCATCAGAATAACACACGTGTGTTGCGTTCTTCATTCTTTTATTACAGAAAACAATGGGATGGTTTCACAATGTGTTGTTCCACTTGGCCATAAACACACTGTGTATCAAAACCATTTACCCGCTCAAAGAAACCCTCATAAAACGGAGGGAGCTTTTCTGAAGGCACTTCACAAATACGCAACGAATTCTCAAAGTTTCACATTGCATGAACGTTGACGAAACAATCCCTGACTGAACATAATAAATTACTCGACATGCTTGAGGGATAAACCGGAAAGTGTTGAACAGAGCTGTTGACTGTACGTCAGAAGGTACAGCTGATTTGTTTATGGCACTACAGTGAAACTTAGAGAAAAAGCGTGTGAAAGAACCAAACGTTACTGGTTCCAGTTTGGCGTTACATACGACATATGTTTGTAGTGACTACAAGCAACAGAAATACAATCAATACAGTACAGTTTACAGAAATTTAAATACTTCGTTCGCAAGCGTTAAAGGTGAGAAAACGATCTGCATTTCAATCTAAAGATCTTCACTTGGAGGTGGAGGAACAAAGCAGAAGCACGTCTGCTCTCGATGTGCTGGACTCAGCACACTTCAGTCTCTCTAGTGGTCAGTCATATTTTGTCAAAGAGTCTTGTGTGACCGTTTGCAGAATCTTCCACCGAGAGCGTTTGTTTATCTCGACTGTCTTTATCTGTGGAACAGCTGGTTGCCCATTCCAGGGTAGTCGTCCATGTCTGAACTCCGTGAGCCACCTAGAACAAAAGAGATCAAATTTAAACTTCTGGTGCCTTTGATTTCATGGAAGATGGAAAACGTCCTTGTGTCTTGTCTTTCGAATTTAAATAGCGATGTGTTACGTTTAGGAGTTCCATGGTCATAGAAAACGATAAAATTGTGATTTCAATAAAATAGCGATTTTTAAACTCCTTCAGGGCAAAAATAAAATGCTACAGACTTAAATCACAACAGACGTTAAAAACGGCACGTCTGTAACTGACCTGTTTGACAGTTATACGTCCATATCCTGTATCCGTCATAGCGACACTTGCACTTCATGACGTTGTTGGTGTAATCAGATTCCGCTACGTCGTAGTTAGGATTGATCACAACCTACAAAAAAAAAAAAAAAAAAAAAGAGTAATTTAGAGAGTAGAAAAAAAACAAAGAGTAGAAATCGAGACATTCTCAAAAAATGTTCTCAGATTATTGGCTAACAATCTCTAAACATTCAATGTTTTTGCAGTAACGTTTTCTAACATTATATATCATGTATATCAAAAACATCATGAAGTTTTTAGTGGAACATTTGAGAAAATGTACAGAATTCTAAACAGTTGAATAACTTTTAGCAATAACGTTAATACAACGTTATTGCGAAATAACTCATTTGTAATAACTACAAATGAGTACTTGGTAAGTCCAAAGTAAATGTTACTTTATGGAAACATAAGAGACACGTTCCTACACCCTGTAATTGTAGGTCGGGATCTTGTTGCGTTTAATTGCTGGTTTCACTGGAGAAGTAAAATGATACCTGGAAGATGTAATCTCCTGGTTTCACGTCTGTGATGTCGATCCACTGACAGTCAATGTCGTGTCTGTAAGTGTCCGAGCAGCCAACAGTGATGCCCTGCTCGCCGAAGTTGGCACAGAGATATCGCTTCTGAATACCTGCATCAGAGAAAACAACAGCAAACGTTACAACTGAACGCGCTACGAACACTGAATCGTTACAGATTTATGTAGCTAATGAGTCCCTGAAAATATCACCCATATTTTGAGTTGTAACAAACGTTTGTAGAGGAGAACAGTGGCTTTTGGAATGTTGTGCAAAAGTGGATAAACTTGCTTTAGGGCAAAATAAACGTGCATTTTAAAAAATCGTAGAAAGACGGTTAGCATGGCTTTGTAACTGGCTAATGCTAGCGCACAATAACCGATGCACAATGATGTCAGTGTTTGGCTGTAAAGGTTGAGTTCTAAAGGTGAAAAGGTCGCGTGAGTTCTCACCCTCTTCGCAGTGAGTGTCCTCCAAACAGAAACTGGCCTTGTGACCTTCTGCCACCTTAGTTCCATTCAGACTCAGCAGATCATAATGCGTGAAGACCTCAATACTGTGATAATGCCTGAACAAACAGACACGACACAACGGTCAGACAGATGTCGTGCATCTGCGCCTCAGAATCAGAACAAAGCTGCAGATGCGTAACGTGTTCGGGGCAACAACGAACAGATATCAGTTATCGAGCAAGTACGTGACGGGTCAGTGTTAAAACGATCTCCTTATCGTACCCGATTCACAATTCAACAAAAGTCACAGACTGCAGCTTTACCAGAAACTGTATTCAAAACATCAGGTTAGAAGATAGTCTGGGATCGGTGCTGTTCCTACCTGTGGCACTCGTGCCAGGTCCAGGCGTGGTGTCCCAGTTTGGGTCTGAAGTCGGACTGGCCGACGTTGTGGATCTGAGAGGAGAAGCGGAGCAGGCGCCGATACGAGCTGTGGTCGCCTTTTTTAGCCGTGCTGGAAAGGCAGTTCTCCTCGAGGGCGCACTGCAGGGCGTACATGGGCCTGTCCTCCAGATAAGTGGTCTGCTCCACCAGCTGAGCGTTCAGCACCAGGTCAGGAGCCGCTGTGAGTCATGAGGTCAAAGGTCAGGGAGAGCAAATTCTTGTGCGCGTGAGTCTAAACTGCCGGGTCAGTGGATCATACAGACAAACCGCTAGTAAATTAACATGGTTTGTAAGAGTGGTGATCAGTCATGTTTCTAGACAGTTTGATCTGTCTTTAAACTAAACTCCAGGATGAAAAACAATCTTTGACTAGTCTGTTGAAATGACCAGCATATATTGTGCTTTGTATGCCAGAATGATGGAGCCCTGACCAGGTTTAGGTTTCCCAACTGGCTTAACTAACAGGGCTCCCTTGTTTAACCAGGTTAATCAGGTTGACCCCAGCTAACAATTTTAGATTGTAATGTTATGTTTCCATAATATTTCTATTAAGCGACATTAAATATACATTAAAACTGTTATTTTGTTATTAATGTAATTAATGTGTAATTAATGTGTAATTAATGTGTAATTAATGTTATGTCCAGTGTTTTAGACATTGTATTAACGTTATTGTAATATTTCACTAACAACTGTACAATACTAACAACTAGTAACGCTTTTAATAAATATGGTATACAACATGAAAACGTTCTACTAACGTTATTGCAAGAACTTTTTTAACCTTGAGAGAACTTTTAGAGAACGCGGTTAGCTGGGATGTTGCTATTTGACCAGCATTTTTGTTAGTCTCTGGTTCGGGTTCGAGCGTAATAAAGACAAGGCAAATTATTAGGCGATCATGAATTGGTCAAACATATATGTGAACTGTGAGTTGCTTTGGATAAACGTGTCTATCAAATTAATAAGGGTGAAGGTAAATGTCTTACAGTCGGAACAGGAGACTCCGGCAGCGAAGCGCCCGCCTCCCTTCGGGCAGTCGATGTGTTTCCCGTGATGAAGACACTGATCCAGACTCATCTCAGTGCCTGAACATCTTACCCCGCTCAGCACAACATTATCTGCCTTACTGTCTCCGTTCCAGTACCATGTCTCCTACATGAACACACACGCACATTATAAATGCATTAGATTATACGAAACACTCACTTACTAGCTCTTTATAATCACTTAATAACTACAGATGTTTATATCATTTGTGTATTTTATTACAGGAAAGATTCTACGTTCAAATCTAGGGGGAGTTTAGTAGCTGCATGTCGTTACATCTTCACACCACTCGAGGGCGCTGCAAACCATTTTTACGGCCGAACGTGACTTCCGCGCATCTGTTTTCAACATTGTTTCTTATTACAGCTGTTGCATAAGTTTAGAGGCTCGCAACGCACTCCCCGCCCCACGGAAAGTCTATCTCACCGCGCGTTACTGTACAAAACATATGTTCATGATGAGTGATCGTCAAGCATTATGTTCTGTTTTCCATGTGTTTTGTCTTCGAGTCCTGACTCATTGCGTCCCTCGCTCCTTTGAAAGATAACGAAGGAAAACGTGGGCACAATCTGTCAGACTTTCCATGTGTTTTCTCCCTCTCTTTCCTCCAATAGCCCCGTCTTCTCCTGTTTTCCACACATGCTGTCTGGAAGGACCCACAGCCGTCCAGACTGTCAGATA
Organism: Botia kubotai; assembly: GCA_036877585.1. Taxonomy (NCBI): domain Eukaryota; kingdom Metazoa; phylum Chordata; class Actinopteri; order Cypriniformes; family Botiidae; genus Botia; species Botia kubotai. The sequence continues at coordinate 14,473 of JAZGTI010002141.1, forward strand.
AATCTGGTTTAATGACTACGGTGACATCTGGAAGTTGTATCGCGCACGGTCTGCGCTATGGTAACAGTTTTGTTTACTGAAAATGTGACAAACTACGAAAACAAGTGCACAAACATCCTCGGGTCATGCTCAGGTGACAACTTTAGGTTGTAAGAATGTTTCCCTAATGTTTCTGTTCAGTAACAAAAACGTTAAAATGTTATTTTGAATGGTTTGGGAACGCTCCAAACGTCAGTTTTAACGTTATTGCAAACTATTTTTAATTCAAGTAAAGAATACGTTATAATAACGTTTTTGATACATATGAAATGTAACGATAAAAACATTCTACCAACGTTACTACACAAACGTTTTGATAACTCTGACAGAATGTTAGCCAAAGTTGTGAGAACGTTCCCTGTTAGCAGGGTAAATTTGTTATTTACATGCCTTTAGTTTACAAACCCTCTGGACAATAATTAAAGGGTCTAAACGAATATATTTTCTTTTTCAGACTTGGCAAAACTTGTATCGGTACACAAGCAATGTTAACTGGTTTGTGGCCTGAGGTCAATGCCGTTTACAGGCGGCCATGTGCCTCAATTACAGGCAAATTTCAGCCAATCACGATAATAACATTTAATTGTGGTATTAGCCTGCAGAAGCACTTGAGGTTTTCAATTTCCACTTGTAAAACTGCCCGTCAAACGATTCCTTCCATAGCATTTATAATGGATAAACAGTTCCAGTCATGTCACGTGAGGAATCTGTGAAGTATCATCTCCCCATCAAACTACTGTGTTATGTTATCTGTCTGTCTTATGTGATCAACTGTTGGCTTTATTTCATTTCAACATACCTAAAGAAAAGAGGGTAAATCCAGTTAAATTTACCTGAAATGCGTTACTGGCAAAGCCAAATCCCAGCTGTCTGCAGACCACCATCGCTTCGATAATCCCCCAGTTTTCACTACAAACGGTTCCCCACACCAAAGAACCGTTCCTGTCAGCTAGAACCTCCACACGTCCCTCATATGGGTTTCTTCCTCCACTTAGACGAATCTGTTGAGGTTTGATATATATACATTACATGTTTAGCATTGACTTACTGATAGATCGATTTCAAGTTCTTACTGATAGATCAAGTTCTATGTGAGAACGTTCACTGAATGTGGGTAGGTTCTCACCCTCTTCTGGAAACCCATGGCAGGTATATTGCAACGAACAGCCGCATCTTCCTCGTGGCTGCAGCCCAGCGCATCGTTATTGAAGTAACAGTCAGTGAGTGACTTCTCGAACCCAGAGCACTCCACCTCATTCATATGAACCGGACCCATTCCTGGAAAAACACACATATCTCTGGTCAATTTTCTAAAACCTTCATAGCATCACGTCATTCTGTGGAATGGCACGGAATTCTTTATGTTTCTATGGAAAGGCATGGAATTCTCAGACAGTCTCTCCAGACCAGAGTAATCTGGATGTCTTTCTTAATAGCACCATGAGGAATATTTATGGATCATCCCCTAAAGCTTTCCTGTATATAATAATTCTCAACCTTTTGTCATATCCTCCTCAGCCAACCGAGATCCCAGAAAGGAAATTTTTGGAGTGACTTCTAATGAACATCAACAGGCTGTCAAATACACACACAGAACAAGCACTGCTTTTGCATTAGATGCAGGATGCAAAACATTTGGTTTATCTGAAGTTTTTTGCAGATGATGTCACACGACAGTAATCAGCAAGTATAAATGGACGTTCCTCTGGGACGTGTGTTGTATCTTGGGAGAGCTGGAGAGTGTTTGTATTTGTTTAGTCTGCTGCACAAGCACAGAGTCACAGTGATGTTCCCTGTCTGTTCCTGAGTACACTGTCCATTTAAAAACAAAGCCCCGGAAAAGATGCTTGGGAAGTGTTTGGAATAATGGAAATATACAATGAATCCATGCCGTTTGCGAACTGCTGTAGAGAACTGCTGTAGAGAACTGCTGGTTTTTGTTCTCATGGCTAAAGGCTATAAGGCGATAAATCCTCAAAACAGCTCTCTTGAGAAGTGGAACGCAACGTGATTCTGTTTTGAAGAACATTCTCTCGAAACTGTTTCGCCTTACCAAACTAATTTATATAACCTGTTGGATTTGCACCACAAAAATAAAAATTTTAGAGCAAGGACTAAATGATCAAGAAATCTTAACGCATATGTAATGCTTACAAACAAGTTAATCATATTAACTGCATGCTTGAAAATATTTGGATGTGCATGCCACCTGCCAATAAATCTACTGAAGGACACTGTCCAAACATCAGCTGTGGAGCAGCTCCAGTTGGAGAACAGATGTTACAGAACACAGCTGAGTCTCAGGGTCACTCTCGTGAATCTGATCAAAGATCAGATCTTTAAGCATCAGTGATGCAGGAATGTCTGGTGAAAGCCAGACACAGGCAGTGGCAGGCGGTGTGTTAAGTGTTTCCAAAAGAAAATCTGTGTATTATTTCATGTGCTCGTTTTACAATAACAATCCACCTTGCATACAGGGTATTAAATAAAAATGAGCTCATTCTTTTTCAAAATTTCACTAAAAGCTGCATGTTTGCAAACATTTTTACAAAGAAATGATTCCTCATTACCAAACAAAACGTCATATTTGTCTCAGAATTCAACGTACACTGTTTAAAGGAACTAAAAAGGGTTCCTTGCAGCGATACCATAGAAGCACCATTTCGAGTTCTCCAAAGAACCTTTTGTTTAAAGGTTCTAAAAAGAACCATTTCTTTCTTACCTTTTATAGTCTAAGGAACCTTTCTCCACTAAGAACCTTTTGTGCAACAGAAAGGTTCTGTGGATGTGACAGTTAGGTTCTTTATAGAAGCATACAACTCTGAAAAGAACCTTTCAGAAACCTTCATTTTGTAGAGTGCACACTGACCTTGTCCTAGCTTTGCTCCAATCGGAGCATCTTTGGCGCTGCCGTAGCCCAGCTCTCGACACACGACAGTGGCGGCCCTCAGGTTCCAGTTATCATCACAGACCGTTCCCCAGACTCCGTTCTTTAGCACCTCCACTCTCCCCTCACCGATGTTCGCCCCTCCACGCAGACGCACCAGGGGTTGCTGGGAGATCAGACGAGAACAAAAATAATATAATTTTTGTATATTATTGATTAGCATTTGATGCTAGGTGTTGTGGTTGCTAGGGCATTCATATGCGGTTGCTAAGACGTTTTAAGCCTTTTTAACACAGTGGTAAGCTATTGCTAATGTGCTCAGATTGACTTTAAGCATGTTGCTATGTGGTCGTTAGGGTCTGCTGGCTGGTTGCCATGGTGTTACTTACTGGCCCAGGTCAATAGAAAGCCCCCCAAATGAGCCAAAGATACACGACAATTCATACTGGTACTGTGTTAGTTAACTGCCCATAAAATGACCAATGAAAGTAAAATAATAACAGAACCAAACCAGAACCAACAGAACCAACTTCTTTCGGAGGAAAACTTTGAAGATTCTTAAATCAATGTGGCCAAGTCTCATCCGCAAACAGTAAGCATCAGCATGACCACAAAAACCCCTTAATCATGCCTGTGTTTGTTCAATCTAGCTGTCTGTTTACGGCTTTGTGCCAGGTAACGCTCGACAGCCTTGACACGCTGTTGTTCCGCTGCCTGTATAAACACACTCGCATCAGCACTCTGGAGTTGTTATGTAATCTCTCTTTTATTCCAGCAGGAAACGTGTGATTTATTGTACACCGTTTTGCATGTGCCGCTGCTGTTATTTCCAGGCTAAAAGACAGTAATGACTTCCAGGAAAAAACAGGAAAGAAAGGAATACTTTCCGGCAATAAACATTCGAGCTTTCATTCACTTTCACACCCCAGTCGGCGAACGAAAAATGGAAACTAAAATTAAAAATGCACGCGTGCGACAACGCACGACAAACAACCAGCAGAGCGAAGCTATTGCTAAACGGAAAGCGTGAGACAGAAGACGATCCAAAACGTTTTTCCTTCGTGATGTCATCACCCATGACAGCGTAGATTCCTAGAAAGGCTGTTTCCGTGGCTGCGTCACCCTTTATGTTGTGCTGTACAGTACTAGTGGCCACAGCCAATCAAACGGAGGCAAAATGCTGATGTCATGCATATCATTAGTTTCTCGGCATGCAGCTTACCGCTGGTCTGTAGGCTTTTCGGAAGCCCACAGAGGACGAGGGGGCAAAAGCTCTCCCAGGCACACAGCTGACCACCACAGGCAGGCCGCGCTCACACCTGCTGCTGCTCTTTGGCTCCAGGGCTTGCCCCAGTTTACAGCTGGACAGTTGGGCTTCATTTCCTGTGCAGTTCACGGAGAAACCCCAGTAGTTCTTCTTCTTCCGCATGGACAAAGATCTAGAAGACACAACCACAAAGAAACAGTCCAACCCGGTTCTGTTTTACCAGACAATTATAACATGACAAACATATCTGATTCATTCACATCTTTGAATACAGAAGACAGACACAGCTGTATGTTTCTGCACTAAAACTGTGTTTGCATCGCTAACTACATTTTAAACACAATATTGTAGTTCTGTTACGACTATTACTGGGAGCAGATATCACCTGTGGCGGCTACACTCCTAAAATAAATGCGCTTCATGAGCCATAGAAGAACCATTTTTCACAAATGGTTCCATAAAGAACCTTTAACATTGCAGAACCTTTCTGCTTCGCCAAAGGTTCCTTAGATGATGAACAGGTAATGACGATGGAAGAATGTTCTTTGGGAAGCAAAATATTGTGCTACGTTGTCAACTTGTAAACTCAAGGAAACAGGAAATGTCCCATGATCCCTGTGTCACATGTAAAGGGCAGTAAAAGACGTAGCTACAGTTCAGCAAGGGTCACCTTGACTCAAACAATCTGTGGGCCCTGCAGGTTTCTCCAGACCAGACCAGTTAATGAGAATGTCCAACTATTAAAGTCTTCCAGCTTTATACCTGAGCAGTGAACTCTCATACACACGCTGTAAAGCTTCTGTCCTCTCTTTGAACATGTTATTAAAAGAAAACTCTGCGTTTAACTCAAGTTAAGATCTATCAACAGCATCTGTGAGCACAGAAAATAATTCTGACACCATTTGCTCGAAAATGAAAGAAATCGAAAACAAGTTGTAAGAACAGTACAGCAAGTACACATCGAAAACATCAACATGTTCCTGTAGCTCAGTTGGTAGCGCATTATGCTAGCAACGCAAAGGTTGTGGGTTCGAATCCCAGGGAGCACATGCACAGACAAAATGTACAGTTTGAATTCACTGTAAGTTGCTTTAGCGTCTGCCAAATGCATGACTGTAAAACCTGCATAACTGCTTTTTCTCAGTGGAATGATTTTCCCATAGACCTTCACTGTGCTTTCAATAGACTTGTTGTTGTTTTTACAAACTGAGAACAAGTCAAAATGATCACCAATTATTGTTAATCAGCAGCTTTTTACAGATGTTGTCAATATAATGTTTCTTTATCTCTGGAGATTATTTATTTTGCAGGTTTGCTGGTGTTTGGTCAATGCTATTAACCGACAGAAGCCTTTTAATGTGGCAAGCTAAAACAAGCACTTCTCCAGTCATAAGTTTAAATGGACAGAACCGCACCTCGGGCGCTCCAGGGAAGACATTTAGAGACTATTTAATGAAGAGGTGTGATTAAACAAGCAGATGGAAGAGGAGAGACAGAAAACACGTGTATTTTTAAATATCTCTTCCTCGGGACATTAAAACACAGTGATTAAAATACCTCACCTTTACAAAACGTTCCAACAAACATGCACACAAACCTCACCTTTAAATATCACTGAGTCTTTCTTTGGTATGTGGGTTTGTGTTTAAATAAATGCATAAATAAATATAGGACAACACCGAAGAAAACAGACAAACAATTTATGTTCCTCTCCTGGAGTGTTGGGTTTCTATACATGTGTGCATGAAATGTTTGTGAAAACGACATGTGAAAAGTTCTCCTTTAAAACGGCAAAACATTTTCATGCAAGATTTATCACAGGAAAATTTCAGACGTTTTTACTGTTCGGTGTCCCTAACAGAGAACCAGAGAAACACAATGTTCTCAACTGGACGAGACGCGGCCAAGAATCATGTTGGGAAACATTCTGGCAATCTGGATATGATTCACCAGAAAGGGGAGTTTTGCAGGACAGCTGCAAAAACTCCTGCAGCGTTTGATTCCATGGAAACCTTAAACGTTACCGTGCCTCCCTTGACTTATTCCGTATCTTTTTTCCGATGAGGCATTAAAAATATTATTGCAATTCACGAATGACTCACGGTCTTACGATACAGTTCAAACGCCGGAGACAATCGATCTGATCTGGAATCAGTTTTTGTGGCTGGAGCTCATTATGAAAACAGGGACTTTCTCTTACTTGTAGATTTTGCTGTTGTAGTTCTTCTCTCCGGGGAAACCGTACATTCCACAGATGACTCGACTGTTCATAGATGTCCACTGCTCGTCGCATATCTGTCTCCACTTCCCTCGCTCTTTAACCTCCACGTAACCCTCCGTAATGGGCACTCGCTTCAGGTGGGATGATATGGGCCGCAAACGGATCTCCTCCACTCTTTCTTCGAGGGTCTGAGGTGGAATGAAAAAGACAGCATTTAATTCCCACAATGCATCTGTGCTTTACACTGAATAAACATTCCCGGCCATCGAACAATGATAAATCAGTTGAGAAGTTGTAGTCGTGTAGTTTGACTTCCCAGCTAGAACGTAATTCTCTCAATACATTACTCATTACTGAGTTTGTTTGACCTGAATGAACTTTCATTAAAAAAGCTCATGAATGTGTCATTCAGTCCTATTGCAGTCTCCAGAATTTAAAAACATTCAAAAGCGCCTTTGTTGGCTCCTGACACCCAACGTTCACATGTGCTCATAACCCTGTAATACAAGACCATGATTAAACACAAAGGAACCTCAAATGAACCTCAAAGCAACTCAAAGGAAAGTTTCGGATGTGTGGTACCAGAAACGCTGTTTCATCTACGAGATGTTTGCTGGACAAGTTTCAAATGACAATGGTACACAAGGAGGAATACAAGGTCTGTGGAAAGCTGTTGGCCGCCCAAAGACCGTAAAATAACCCACATCTGCTAGACGCACAGTGAGCAAGATTTGATTTGAATGTAAATATTTCTATATAAAGGCTAGACTGACGGGTTGGGCTCGGTTGAAGTGGGTGCTCGAATCAGACGCGCCTCTGTTTGCTTTGGTTCTAAAAGTCTGCAGGAAACCAAAGAGGTGTTGCAGCTGAGGGGTGCGTCTGGGGGTCATCCAGACAGATGTGAGGACGAGCACACGCCTGTTCTCAAAAACCCTGACCTCCGTCTACAAAGACCAGACCAGACCAAATACCTGACGCTGCGTATTTTTACACCAAAGGAACGCTCTGTTTGATCAATCTCACGTTTGCGCCACACTGGAGTTCCAACCCAGCTACCAATTTTTAGGTTGTATGAACATTTCCACAAGGCAACAGAATCGTTACATTGAAAGTTCACCACACATTCAAAACATCGCGTGTTTTAGACGTTGTATTACCGTTATTGCTGGGTTAAAGGAATGTCATTTAAACATTTTTTAAATCTGTTTTTAAAACGTTCCACTAACAACTTAAGAATAAAGTTGTTGATACATATGATACATAACATTAAAAATGTTCTACTAACTGTACAGCAAGAATGTTTTTTGATAACTCTGAGAGAACCCCGAGAGAACGTTAGCCAGCATTATGAGAATGTTCCCTTTTAGCTGGGAGGATGTTCTGCTTCAATTTATCAAACCAGGGACTGAAAATTTATTTTTTAAGCATCTATGAATGTTGTTATGTTTAAAATGCAGTACTGTCATAGCAACACATTTGGTAATATCATATTTATAGCATATTTAAAGGATAAAATATCACAGTAACAAGAATATTGAACAGGAGAGTAAAGCATCATATGACAACTGTTAATGTCATATGATGGTAAGGAAGGTTAAAGAATGTCAGGTCCAAGATCAGACACGCATTGACCAACAAAGAGAGCAGAAATAATCCTGACTGACAGACGGACAAGTTATAACAGCGGCCATTAAAATAAATCCTCAAATCCAGCTTATGTTTGATGGGAATTCCATTGTAAAAGAAAACCGCCCCTATTGTGCTTCCTTTACATACATACATACATAACACACTGTATACACACACACAAACATACACATATACACACTGTATACACACACACAAACATACACACAAACATACACATATATATACACATATATACATACACAAATATACACTAAAATATAGCTCAAAATATAGGACTTGTTCCTGAGGATTCGAACCCATGACCTTGGCACAACAAGCGCAATGCTCCACCTTCTATTTCACAGGATCTTACAGAGCAGTATAAAACTGACGTGTGAGGTAATTAAACAGCTTTAAATAAGCTCAGCCATACATACAAGCAATAAGATTTAAGAAAGACGTCTTTGAGCCTTTTACTGTAAATGTTTGTCTGTCAGCTCCTATGCGCCCACGTATCCACAGCACACACACAAATGGGTTACAGTCATTCATATAAGTGAGAAACCATGAGCATATATGACTGCATTGAGGATTGGAGGGTCTGCGTGTGAGCAATGGAAATATTAGCAGCAGGGCTGTGGGGGCTGGCGGGCCGAGACCCTCGTAATGCAGACATTCTGCCCCTGCTCACGTGCCAGCTGGGACAAAACCACCTTCATCTGACGCTCCAGGAATCCAGATATCAAAATATTTACACGCTCCTCTGCAGAGCTTCGCAGGGCAGGCGAGGGAGAGAGAGGTGACAGAGTCTGGTGCAGACGTGCGGTCGAACTCCATCGAGCATTTCTCCTCTCTTATTCACTTCCTGCCCATGTGTTTCACGTAGGCCCTCCACGTGCCTGATTCAGGGCCTCTGTGTGTGAACACGCTGGCAGATCGTACAAGCGTGCGGTTTAGAGGGAAACGGGAACATTTGAGGGAGCGGGGAATGTTTCAGTGATCCCTGCGGAAGCACAAGGATACAGAGAAAAGGACGTCGGAAAGACGGAGGGTTTTAGGAAGCTGGCAGCTGGAATACAGATTCTCACTGAGGTAATCCAGTGAGTAACGGGCTACATGACAAACATCAGGGTTTTCTTTGTCATGGCAAGCACAGGACATATGCAAACACACACAGAATCACTCACAGACACCAGAAGAAGCAAGAAGCCTCGACATTTCAGCGTGTCATCACCCCCACACGCTGAAACATGAACACACAGTCACACCAGCACTCCAAAGCTGTGATGTCAACAACTGTCTGGGAGGAATGCAATCTGTGGACTGTCTTTGTCTTCAGGGTCATATCTGTGTCAGGTCGGCACTTACACTGAGAAAGAGAATGAAACAGAACTAATGGTGAACTCTTACACAGCAGCGAAAGGTCACAGGGGTCACATGAACAAGTCGGCTCCGTGGAAACGCTGCAGGTTGAACCCTGAACTCTCATTCCACAGAGCATCTCTGAACCCAGAAGATAAACAGCTCAGAACAAGCCTCACGAGTCAGAAAGTGTCTCTTACTGAGAACAGCTGAGCTTCTTATAATGTTTAAACGTACAAAAACTAGAGCGCTAAATGTTAGTTCTCACCGATGCGTCTGTTGCGATGAAATCTGCCGCACAGAATCTCTTACCAAAGCTTTTAAAGAAATCCTAACCTCACACCCGACCTCCTGACCTTTACTTCCTGCTTTCCTGGTTTTGACGATGACAGCATTCGTTGTTCGGAGTCTCTCCAGTTTCTCACTCTTGTGGAAAGAGGAATGTGAGAGAAACCCAACACGATTTACCCTGGTGGAAAATCTTGAACTTTGACCTTTTCAGGCTACATTTGGAGCCGTGACTCGCTCATTCTGTCGAGGCAAGCGGTTGAGACCGGGCCCAGACTTGTTGACTTAAGCGCATTCTTTAGACCGGGGTAACTAAATATTCAAATCAGTCACCATGACAAACAGTACAATCCATCATAAGCTTTCAGTCGTGTTTAAATCCTGTCATTTTGACTCCAGAACATTACAATGTTCTAACGTTCTACATCGCCCAAACATAGTAGATACAATTAACTATTCCATATGTTACTTCAAATTACTTATTATTTAGAATTTAAAAAGTTTGAATAGCGCTCTTATATCCAAGCAGTAACGTTAATAACATCTAAAAACGGTACGTTTAAATCATTCATAGAACTTTCAAAACTGCATTTTTAATGTTTTTGTTACTTAACGGAAATGTTAGGGAAACGTTCTTACAACCTAAAATTGTTAGCTGGGAAAACATTGAATTTTTAGCAGCCTGTCTTGTATTTGCCAAGAAGCAGACTGTACTGTACTGTACTATACTGTAAGTTTGTTTGGAGGAAAAGCATCTGTAAGGGATGTAAATGTGTTATATAACCAATAGCTGATTAATTGCCATAATTGCATGAATCCAAACAAGCAGTTTTCAATCTCTGAACATTTTGTAAACACTCCTTGTGCGTCTGATCGTTTCCATGTGTCGTTCACTTGTGTGCGGTGCTGATTCATTTGATTACCCAACGATAAACTCTCGCTGCTTTCCACCGAATGTTTATACGAATATTTATTCTCTTTGTTCATTTCCCTCCTGGACAGACTTTCTGGGAGTCTTTTTATGAGCATAAATTAGCTTCCAGCTGCACAAAAACTGCAAGAGCATGTGGTCAATATTATAACAGCCAAAATATGGCGGGAAACCTGAGAACAGCCCGCAATACATAAAACTGTTTTAATATTTGACTTCTCATCGGTCGTTTTGCTGTTACTACTGCAAAACAGCAACTTATTTTTTAAGAAAATGTTAGACGCTAGCACAATCCTGGAGTGTTGCTGGAGGTTGTCAGGGTGTTGCTATGCAATTGCTAAGATGTTCACAGTGGTTGCTAGGGTGTTCTGTGGGGTTGCTTACTAGCCCAGGTCAGCGCCGCTCACCAGCAAAACACTGTGATGTTCTGGTCTCTAAATATAAATCGAGTTTCCATTTAATGTACGTTTGGAATATTTCACTTGTTTAACAACCCACCAGGTGGAAATCGTAAGTCTAAGTGTTTAATAAGCAGCAAGAGTACAGTACATCTGTTCTCAACAAACTGTACAATTTATGCACTGCGTTTAATCATGTTCAGATTTTGGTTCAAAAATGGTGAGTGCACTGTTTTTGGAAACTGCTTTCGTGACCGCACAAATGTGCACACAAAAAGTTTAATTCTATTTCATAATTCAGATTCCAAGCCAGGCACATGATGCGGTTTGATGCCATGGAAACGCATCCGTTTACGTAGTTCCGTAAATCCGTTAACATCTAAATTTAGCCCAAAACACTACAGGCGTCTTTTGAAATACATTTATGAGATTAACGCATGTTGAGTTTTTGCTAGAGGTCCTACAAACAGCCTTTGATCGACTCACCTAAACGAATGTTTCACAAGCCATTAAACGTGGCTAGTCAAAAACAGTGACTTTAGTTGTGGGTCTGTAATTAGAACGATGAAAGCTGACCACATGCTTTTAGTTTAATGGAGTGTGTCTCTTCATGCAGCTAATGAACTTATGTCATCATAGCCACCTAACAGAGAACATTCTTAAAATGTAGGTTCTTTGAACCTAAAGTTGTTAGCTGGGTAGTGGCTGGTTATAACATAATGGGCACATTAATACCGTGTGTTTATCTATCACTTTCTCTGCGTCTTTAAGTCTTCAGGAGGCGATGTTTGCCGGGTGGAGCACACACGAGCAAACAAACACGAAAACAAACGCCTGTATGTAAAAGAGGAAAAATGTCTCTGTACGTATTTTCCACATTTGGCTTGAGTGGAATAACAATTATGGAAGTATTTTGCAACTCACGTTTATGGCACGAAAACTATTTAGTCTGTGAGGGATGCGTTAGGTCATCGTTTGACCGTCAGGATTTATTTTGCACACCCGATTGTCCGTTGATGGGAAAAATACACAAAAAGACGGACTCTTGCTTATGAAAACACGGTGTTGGAACTTGGCAGAGAGACTGAGGAATCTGGGCAGCTTGTCTGGTCTTCCTCACCCTGACACTCTGCTGTATAACCAGCGTTTGAGAATTTGCCCAAATATGATTCACAGAGGTGCTCCTGTGCTCCAGACTTCTGGTATGCGCGTGCCGGAAAATTCGCAATGACACCTACCAATAGCTAACACCCTAAACAGCCATTCATAGACACACCCTGTCGCCTGACCGCTGATGTCACAGGAAGTTGAAGTGACCTCTAACCGACAGCCAGCGGGTCGTTCTCCAAAAAGGTGCTATTTATGTCGCTCGTAAACGCGCGTGTAAAGACTTTTTTAGTGCGCTACTGTATACGTTTTTAATATCTTGACAAAAAGCTAGTTGAGGAGAAAATGTTGTATTTCTGTATACAGTGGGGCACAAACAATAACTGAAAATTTGTACACAGAATTAAATTCATTTTCTAAGAGGCACACGACGTAGTTTTAGATTGAGATGGCGAAATGCAATATATTACCACCTAAACATATTATTTATCCGATAAAATGTTATTTAGTCTAACAAAATGTAACTAGAAAAGTTAGCGCCCATTTCATAGAATGACACCAGTGTGTTGCATACAGCAATCGACAGTCCTCCCCGTTTCTCATGAACTGAAAAATCTCAATTCACAGACCGGATTCCACATTGAACGTAATTCAATCGGTGGGTGTTTAACCACATTAACATTCTCTGAAAAGTCACTGCAGGAGTGAGGCAATGATGGGGGGGGGGGGGGTGTAGGGGGGGCTTTTGGGGGGGGGGCAGGAAGGATCTTGAGAGGGACCCACAATGTGGTAAAGTCATTAAAGCTCAGGTCATGGAAAAGGAAAGTACACCGTGGGCTGTTTGATCACTCTCATGAGCCCATCTTCAAACCTGCTTAACTTGGTTTCCATAGCAACATGGCAAATACACAAATATGGGGTAATCAGTCAACAGGTCCTGAGACATACTGTTGCACGTGAGGGACATGGGGTGTGTGGACAGCTGGAACCTCATAAACGCAACTGAACGCTAATAAACTATTCTGCACCAGCAAACGTTTGGGAAGGAATGCGCGTCCCGCGGTAACAGACCTCCCCAGCTAACAGGGAACGTTCTCAGAACGTTGGCTAACATTGTCTAAAAGTTATCAAACAGTTATATTTCATATATATCAAAAACGTTACTTTTAAGTCGCTAGTGAAAAACGTTACAGCATTTAGAAACGTTACAATGATGTTCTTATAACCAAACAATAAGTGAATGTATATAAAAATATGTCTGGTTTAAATGTTCCTGGAACATTCAAAATAACATGTTTAATGTTTTTGTTACTTAATGGAAATGTTAGGGAACTGTTGGGTTTGTTCTGGTTTGATGGGAGACGCTCTGGTTCTGATGATACACAGCAGTGGGTTCTGTGGAGCACAACATCCTTTATCTTCAAAGCCCTAAACTCTTAAAAAGACATTTCAAAGACACTTCTGTGCTGTTTAATCCCATTTACCAACAACAGACCCTTGGGCTTTACTCTGAGTTCACATCTGCACGACATTTTGGTTAAACCCCAGATGACTAAACACTGTCATTCTTCTGATGTTGATGAACCTATTCATGGCTACGTGAATCTGCATTCAGGAGACGCAAGTACCTCGACATCGTTGCTTATTGTGTTGATGAATCTGTGGCCGGGGATACGCTTGTGATTGCACACCACACCAACATCCTCGGTATGTCTGCAGTCCGACACCCCAAAGCCATTGGAGGGGCAGTCGGCCAAAGAGTTCTCCCTGCCCCTGCAATGGACATTGTCCAGCCAAATGCGACCTGCGGTAGAAGGAACAAAAGACATTTGTTGGTTTTTCAAAATCGCTTTCCTGGAAAATGATCAGCATCTGTTGGTCATTAGTTAGCGTGGGACAATGTTGTGCCGGCTTTCAGCAGCTTCTTAACTAGCCTACTCAGCATTCAGGATGTACTCGGTCAACCCTGCTTCACCAGCACTAACCAGCTTAAACCATCCTGCTACAGTTCTGCTGGTCTATGCTGAAGAACTTCTATTGCATCTGCAGACATTCTTTAACTTTAAATGTACGATTTTATTTCCACGAATGTGATTTTCGCTTACGTGCGGAAAAAGGATATAAGATCAGTGGTAATTGTTCCGCTGGGCTCTACCAAAACCACCCACTGATCGTCCAGTTTTGATTTACAATCTCTAGACAGATTTATAGAGAATGATCATCATGTTTCTATAATAACGAGACAAGGATGAGATTATGTCTACTCTGGATTTTAAATAAGTGTATCTAACTGTAACAGCAGTGTGATTTTTAATGGCTAATACGTGACGTTTTAAACATCAGCCACGTAATCCTAGAACATACACACACGGTAGATCTTTCAATGGAACATAAGCTTATAATACACCATCAACATGAGCTTTTGGAGAATTTCTCTGCCTTCTTTTTTACCTTCTCCTTGTCCAAACTTTGCAGATGGAGACCAAGACATAGCGCCCAGAAAGCCGAGCTCCCTGCACACAACATGAGCAGCTTCGATGGAGAAGTCATCATCGCAGACAGTTCCCCATTCGTTGTTGTAGAAGACCTCCACACGGCCCTCAGAATTCTTGTGCTTGTTTCCGGCCAGACGGAGTTGAATCTTGGGCTGCTGGGCCTCAGCTGAGGTCAGCAGGATCAGCAGACCAAGCAAAGTATGCAGAGAACAGACCACCATGACTATGCCTTTGAGAACCTGGAAGAGCAAACACTCATGAATGACAGTGGAACATGAGTGAGTCTCAAATACATCATTCTGAACCGAAATGATTTACTATATAGTTGATGGAACATTTTAAAAACGTTTAAAAAATGAAACAGTGTTCTATAACCAAGCAATAACATCAATACAACATATTGAACGTTTTGAACGTTCCTAGAACATAACGATTTTGTTACTCAACGGAAACGTTAAGGTAACATTCTTACAACCTACACATTGTTACCTGGGATAATGGCGTGGCATATTATTGATGACATCAGAAGTACATTTGTATAATCTAATATCCAACATTCACTAAAACAAATCTCAAATGCCTGTGACGTGGTTTTAGGGCGCCTGAGTTTGCAAATGATATAACAATCTCTCATATCTCACGGGCAAAACCACACAGCAGACATCACAAATTAACGCATCCAGCTGTCCCCAGTTTTGTACTTACATGCCCTTAAACAGTTTATTTGGGGTGATTAAAAGCTTCGTTCACTCATTAATGCATTTGTTAACGTGAGCCGACGAGCGCCAGATCAGCAAACTCCACAATCACGCGCACAACTGTTACTGTAACTGTTACTGTAACGCAATGCATCATTTACTGGCGCACGAAACCGCTTTTGTATCATGTGAATCGTGTGTAATTATTCAGTAATGTCTGATACTCATTGTCCAAACATTAAAACATCAAATTTAACCGTTTACGACTGATTGAAAGTTATAAAAATCCGTTTACACGTACAAAAGCAGCATTTAAACGCGGATGGTCACGTTCGTGTCGTGCAATCGATTGTTTTGCGGTTTATTTGAGCGTTTATGACCGATCACAAGTTTAGTTGCACGTTTGTAGTTAAATTACAGCGTGAACACGGCTATGCAATCTCAGGTTTTATATTAAAACAACGATATTATTATATTACAAGCATACTCACCACCCTGTATATATGTTTATTAACTTTACAAACGTACATTTCCTTACACATACAAACATCCAGAGGAACGTTTTTTATATGTTTCTACTTATTTCTAGTTTCAGAAGATACCTGCATGTAACAGCACATCTAGATGGTCAGAAAAATTAATATTAATATTGTTTTAAAATAACTACTGGTGTCGTACACTCACCTTATAAGCTGTGTTGTGCAAAAATCTCTTCTGCCAGTCACACGCACAGTTGGGTGCAGCCGCGCTGAGTCTCTGCACCGACGGACACTTTTAAATGAGCCCAGCCGCACGCGGGTTTTCACCGCCCCCCGCCGTCACTGGAACCCGAAACCGACCCTGACTGACGGGTGAGGAGAGTCCAGACACCCGCGCGCATGACGTCATGCGTCTGGGTAAGCCCTCCGCGCTAGGAGACGCTTCCCTGAGCACGTGCAACGCGAGCGCTGTTCCGTCGTTACTGGAAAGCAGACAAACTGACGCGGAGAACGATCAGAAGACACGCGGCGGACAGACACCGGCACACACTGCACATGATCAACATCCAGACAGACAGACAAAGTGACAAAAAAAACAGACAGACATGCAGACACATAGATATAAAGACATACAGACAGAGAGATAAACATGCGGACATAAAGATATAAGGACAGAAATACAAACATGTAGACAGACAGACAGACAGACAGACAGACAGAGATAGATAGATAGATAGATAGATAGATATTGTAAGGAAATACATGTAGAGAAAGAAAACTTGTAAGAAAGAAAACA
Organism: Botia kubotai; assembly: GCA_036877585.1. Lineage (NCBI taxonomy): Eukaryota > Metazoa > Chordata > Actinopteri > Cypriniformes > Botiidae > Botia > Botia kubotai. Next base: position 31,070 of record JAZGTI010002141.1, read on the forward strand.
GACATGTAGAGATAGATAGATAGATTTATTCTTTATTGACTGATTTGCAGACTCTCATCTGAGCTTATTAACATTTGACAAACTCTATACAGAGGTTATTTAAAGCACACAGCAGTCAAAGCACACGGAACATGTGGCCATCAGGTAAAAGCTCATCTAGGAGTTACATTAACAACATGTATCCATCAGAAGAGGGTTAATTTATTTCGATCATGACTACAGCGTTACAGTAATCTGACAGCCAGTGTAAGCAGCGCAAGCCACAGGAGCAGCGCAGGGCTGGAGCGGAGGCCCGCGGCCGCGCCGTGCTCCGCGTGACTGTGGGAGCGGTGAGGCCCGTTACACTCGTCCCCGAAGCAGCACTGCAGCTCCCTGCCGCTCACGGACGACGTGTCACAGAAGGACTTGTACACGCATGACTTCAAAACAGTGTCTGTGGTGAACGAAACACGTGCGTTAGAGGGACGCCACAAAGATACACGTCTCTCACGGAAAGATCCCCTCAGGGCACACATTGCTAAAGCAATACATCATGGTTTGCGCAAGGCTGAGTGTATGACTTAAGCAGAAACAGTGTGCATGCTCTTTGTGTTTATATGAAAATACTTGGTGTGCACCGATACGTCGCTTGTGCACCGTGCATGCATGTGCTATTCGTTTATATAGATCATTTAAAGCAACATTCTGTCTTTTATATACATTTGCCGAGAACTTTAGAGTTCTGTCACCCCCTTGTGGTCAACAGGCAAACTGCAGGTCTGTGAATACTCACGGGCTCCTGTGATTGTGGCGCACGCGTCTGCGTTTGCGGGACACACACTCGAACCCTGTCGGTTACACTCGTCCTGGTTACGCGCCACACAGGTGAAGCACTTTAGGCCGTCGCCTTTACAGACCGGACAAGACAACACAGCTGATCTGAGATTAACATGAACCCCTCCAAAATCCTACAGGGTTACCGTTACCCCTGTATGTACACGTATATATATGTATATGTATGTAGTTTTTTAAATATAACTAAAGTGTTTTCACTAAACAATTACCAGCAAACGTCAATAAAACAGCAAATATCAAGTTAAACTAGCGAGAACACAACATACTACATATATAGAATATAGAATTATCATTAAAGTTTAATAAATAGAATTATTGGTTATATAGGTGGTTGGGTATATAATGGATAAACCCAATCCCTGGGTTAAACTAACCTATAATTTAGGCGAGGTTAACTGAATCTAATGGCTTGGTTTAAACATATTTTAAACCGGTGTAGGTTGAAACAACCCAACATTTTATTTTTGAGTGTAATAATATGGTTTGTTACATAACAAACAGCACACATACATATATACACCTTTTGATATTCATAATAACATATTGAAATGTATAAACACACTAATGCCTATATATTTCAATAGCATGTTAGCATTAAATCTGCATTGATTTTTGTACAATATTCTTTATGCGAAGCTGCGTTACAGTATTAATATTTTAATAATAAAGTCATGACAACATTATAGCATTATAAATACTGGTCCTTATAAAGCACTATAAGATAACACATTTATACTACTCACTGTGGAACACAGCGGTGAACAGTATCAGCCCGGCGAGGAGAGCCTTCATGTTGAAGAGCGCGCTGGAGAGAAGCCACGAGACAATGTGGAGGTCTAAACTAAAACCCCTTTAGCACCTCACCATAATCCTACAGTGTGAATCCATCACCTGAGCATTTGATCAGCTTAACACATGCAACAGACCTGCGTAACGAACAACAAACTTCACCGGTTATCTAGTACCTTTCTAAAACTAACCCAGAATGCATCACCTTTGAGAGATTGTTAGGTTTGTGTTCTGCGTATTGTCTGTGATTAGCACGATGAAAATCTCTTGTCGAGCAAACAATAATACCAGTGTCACTGGATTTACTATAGTTAAAGGATTAACGATACAACTTTGTGAACGATAAAACATTGTGACATTGTATAACTCAGTTATTGGTGTAAATAACCTGTCTTGATAAAGCAAACTGTAATTTAAATGAAGATTTATCAAATCTGTGTGTCGTAATGACCCAAGCACACGACACATGGAGCTCATTTTAACTTTATTTGAGGAATGCACAAAATATATATTAGTCAGTGGGCTTCTTTGCAACACTCTCTCTTCCACTTTACAAACATCAACAACACAATAAAAGAACAATCTTATTTTCATAAAAATATACACAGGTCGGGTTTCCGTGACAGATGCAAAGAACATCGAAAAGCTCCTTTAGCAATAATATTTTATAATGACAATCTGCAGCCTGTCTTAGATTTCTCCACACGACCCGTTAAATGTTTGGCACACAGAAAGCGGTTTGATTTGGCAGTTGGTTATTGTGACCAAAAATATTGCATAAGATAGCACAAGGGGATTATGGGTAAAAAAAAACAACAGCCAATAGAAAGCATCGGTTTAGCATTAGGCACAGCAAGTCTTGAGAAAAGATTGTCAACTCTCGTGATGACCGTTAAATGTTTTGAGGAAGATTCGGGTCACAGGTGTCGTCCAATCAAATTCAACGTGGTGTAAACAGCAAAATGTGTTGCAAAATAACTTCTTAATCAACTTAATGTGCATTTTAAACCAAAATATTTCATTGATATGAGTTTAAGTGCTCTTAGTTAGTTTTGAAAACTTGTGCTGTGAAATTTTGTGACGTGCGCATTTCATTGGACAGTTATGCCCTCATAACTTAAACATGTAACCAATCAAATTCCTTCTGCTTTAAGTTATGATAGTTTGGCACTCGACCAGCTGGTAAATAAGAAAAATCCAACAACCTGCTCCCAAAATCCAAAAAAAACAGAAGTGTTGAATATGCTAAAATGTATTCCTTAAATTTATATCATAAGCTCTAGAAGACAACTAAATATTTTTTCAGGTTACAGTACTTTTCAAGATCAATGCAAGTAATGTAACAAATACATTTTATCTATAATTGAAACTTGCAAATTATATGAATTGTTCCCTCTGTAACAAATAGCAGCAGTGGGACCGTGTAAACTATGAACTCATTGACCCTCATACCCACAAATTAACTCTCCGTGTCTTTATACGGACACCTGATCAGAGGAACCCCCGATCCACCCTTACACACAACAGCCCAGTATGCAAGAATCACACGTTCACAGAAACGAAGGCAGACGTCAGAGGCAGACGGTGCTGTGTTTGCTTCACACCAAAAGTGGATTTCGGCAAACTGGAGAAAGTCCAACATCAGCACTTCTGAATCTGTGAAAACTGTTATTCCTCAGTTCACGTTTTTTTCTTCCAGACACTGAGCCAGACGATGGAAACGTGACTCATTCCAAAAAAACGACAGAAGCGATGGATTTCCAGAGGTGTTGTACTGGATGGGAGTGGGTCTGGGTCGCACGGGGCATACAGGGGAAAATTTAAGTACATCTCAGTCTGTTGTGCCCAATTTGGCGATGAGCTCATCGCAGATCTTGGTGAGCTCTTCAATCTCCTGATTCTGGAAACATGGACAGATGTTTAGATGTTTAACTTTATGTTGTATGAGATGTTGCTGAGATGTTGTATGAGATGTTGTATGAGATGTGTTACCTTCTGCTCCAGCGCCCTCTCCAGAGACTCCACCTTCATCTGCTCCTTCCTCAGGCTGGCGTTCAGTGCCACGCTCTCCGCGTTGGCCTTAGTACGCACCTGAGCTATCTCCTCATTCGCTCTGCAGTCCAAAGAAAGAGAAAACCGGGTATTAATTATTCCCGTAGCTCAGCTGGTAGAGCACTGCGTTAGCAGCACAAAGGTTTTGGGTTCGATTCCCAGACAACGTGTATACTTATAAAATGCATTGTAAGTCGTTTTGGATAAAAGCATCTGCCAAATGCATAAATTCAAATTTGATGTCTTACTGAAATGAACTGGATCTAAAATACAATGTACATACAAAATCTTTACAGTGGAAACTTTATGGGTCTGAATTTAGATAAATAATAAAGTAGCATCGTCAGTGCTGAATGTCATTGGTTCTTGCATGTCACGTGACTGTCCGATTTTAAAATATAAAATGGAAAACACACGAAGAACAGCATTAGTTTCAGTTAGTCAGAGCTATCGTATGATTTTCACCCGAGACTTGGAAGATGTATACAGTGTAAATCTATATAGTCCTAAAAATACAAATTTTTATATAGCCTTAAAAAGTTCATGGTTTATTGGAACTACACATGGTCTTGTTTTTGAAAGGAGATTCCAATATTAATAATTATTACTGAATATTCATGAAGATTCATTTTTGAGCAAATTATTCTGAACAATCGTACTTGTCGAGTTTCTCCTCGGCGTGGATTTTGAGGGTCTGATAACGTTGTTCCTCTTGCCTCACACGGGTGAGGTAGTCCTGAGCGCATTTCTTCAGCACTTCCTCGTTCTGACAAAAACACGAGAGAACGCAAGCCGTCACAATGTGATGTTTCAGTACAGCAGCACATCCATCCATATCCAGTTTATCTGAATTATAGGGTGAGTGTTTCTGAAGTACCTCAGATTATATTTGGACATTGATGAACATCTGTTACCTTTTTAAAGCCCTCGAGGACAGTCTTCATGTTTTCATAGCGTCTGAACAGGTCGGACAGCGAGCGTTCCACAGAATTGAGGTCAGCCAGGGCCTGGTCTCTCTCCAGAGTTAACTGCTGGACGCTCTTCTGAGATCCGATGTTCTTACGTTGCTCATCTTCCGCTTTGGAAAGAGTCGCAGATAACGAAAGATTTTAAATCTACAAATCATGGCAGAAATATGACAACAATCAACATGACTTCAGCTGACTTCAAACAAGCACAGCTTCTTACCGATCATCTGGGCTACGGTTTTCTCATACTCATCCACTATTTTCCTGCAATAAAATCAGTCAGAATCAATATATCAGAATAAAGTCACATGACTGTTTTCCTTCCAGGTGCATTCTGGGAAGGTTAAAGGATGAGGTACCTCATTTCGATGACCTCAAGTTGACCCTCCTCACATTTTCTCTTCCACTCATTGGCTTCGATCTCTTTGGCGATTATCTGGAGGTACAAAAACACAACAACAAAACCCAGTCTATGACAAATTCTGACCCGCCACAGAAATTGTATTACATTTATATTTAAAACATTTCTGTTTAAAAACAAAATAATAAAGCTGTGATCTGTAACGTTTGCCTGTCTGTCGCCATCTCTGTTTAAAACATATAATTGCAGGTTACGTTTCATTAAGTATGTTGAAGTTCAATAAAGCCAAACATGCATTTCTTGGAAAATCAGAAGCAACAGCTCATTAATATCAACTTACAGCGAATCAGGGTAAGATGAGCAGATAATGTTGAACACTGATCTGTTATGTACTTCATAACAAAAACTTATTTTTGCTCATTTTCAACCCAACCTTTTATTGAAAACAATAATGCAGAACCTAACAAACAAACAAATAAATAAATAAATGTAAAATCACTTAATTCCACCACATGTTTTCTGTGGTGTTGACACATTCGGTCATTCTGGATCACACACAGATCTCAGATCAGTGTATCCGGGCTGGTATAATGAGCCACGGGGCACGTGTGTTTTTGCGGTACCTCTTCTCTGATCAGTGTGAGTACTGCAGCTTTGTCCATCTCACTGAGTGGGATCGAATCCAGACCTGGACTCATCTTCTCCACAGTGTCAGTGTCTGAAGAACTGACAGTGTGACTCTTACACAAGTCCTCACTCTGGAGAGAAACACATCAACACGTGACTGCTAATAAACGGCCATTTTAGTTTGATGTGTGTACGTTGACTATTCGATCTTATAAGTTTAAAACCATGTCGAATGTATCAGAGTACATAATAATATAATAATGTATAAATACAACAAACATATTTTAAAATATATATTTACAGGTTTTGCGGTATTAATTCTAGATTCTTTCCTCTGACCCAGTTATTAGCTTAAACTTTTTGTCCTTGGGCAGATTATGGTCTATAGAGCTCATTAATCCTCTTATATGGGATATAATTATGAGTCTCTTTCGGCTAGAGGTACAACGCCACTGTCAGGAGCACATGTGTTTGAGAACAGCCGTGTATATATATCAGTAACAGATACAAATCAATCAACTTACTGGAGAGGAGAGACTCTCTGTTATACCCACTGGCAGATCTGATTGCAAAGAGAGAAAAATATAGTTAAAAATACTGTTACTGTTTAATTTAAGCTGTCAGTAAAGAGGATGCATTTAAGAATTAAACGGGTAGGACAGTACAAAGCTGGACAACAAACAATCTCTCTTATAACGCGATGAGTTAATGTAGTTCACCAGACAGCCACTAGAGGGCAGCACAAACTATCAGATTCGTCAAGGGACAATTACTCGCATTTAGAACCTTCTTTATTCCAAATCTGTTGTAGTGAAAAGTAAAAAATACTAGTAATTTGAGAAAAGCTTCTTCTTTATGCGTGTATTATCTTCCATAACAATATGAAACGCAATTGTATCGCATTTAACGATCGTAATGTCGTATATTTCATACATCATAACATAACAATAATTTTAGATCATACATGTATTAGTTACAGCTACGTAGACGGGCTATGATATCATTGGTTTCTATTATTTGTTGTGTTAATGAAGGATGATGAAAACAACAAAGTTCTTCAGAATAAACCTTCTTAGTTTCATGTTACCGAATTATGATTTTAACAGTGTTGCAACGTCGAGTCGCCAGTTCTGTATGAAGAGATCCGCATGCGGCGGCAGTCCTGCCAAACTGCAGCTCTCTGGCGGCTCGCGTTGAAAATAAATGGGGGCAATTGGATCGCCTGGAACTGTTTTTGTTTACTGGGCAAATTAAAATGAGATTTGCAGCCGCTGTTCTCTGCCAGCGGAACAGAGTCTGTTCTTTTCCCGGCAATCTTTTGTCTTACTCATAATAGCTCGGTGTTTGCACAATGCCTCGGGCTGTCCGATCTAACAGCGCAGTGCTTGTTAAACCTCATGAGGGACAGATTGACCCACTCTCTAATGATGACTGATTTATTATCTGAGAATAAACACATCAGACTGCACTGCAACACACCGCGTTGTCCACTTTGTGAACGAATCGGTTCTTTTAAACGATTCCTTTGAATC
>JAZGTI010002142.1:7202-38230 GCA_036877585.1 Botia kubotai
TCTAAAGACGTTCCCAATGCGCTTAGCAGCGCAGCATCTCGTTCCGCTTTCTCAGGGAACAAGGTTACAGTCAAGTAACCCGAGATTGATCTCTTAATTTTTTAGATTATGTTGTCGAATGTTTTTATGATTAAACATTCTTGACTGTTTAAAAGTTAGCACAAACAAAAGTAAACTGGTTTGGTAATCATGTTGTGACTGTGATTGGACTGTGGGCTCAGAGCAGATGAGTTTCAGCAAACAGAATTAATGCTGCAGGCTGAACTCGATCTCTGAATACTGATGTTTTACACGGCCGTCTGTCTGCGCTGCAGGCATCCCGTGAACATGGACTCGCATTTAAAGCATGTGGCTGCAGCTCACAGCAGATTCAGGGTGCAGCAGAGCGATGCAGGCTGTGTCCTCGCACTGTTACACACTCTGTGACTCGGTTGAGAAGTAGCTGGACCGTGATGGAACACAAAGAAGTAATACCATCAGATGTCACTTTTACTCTTTCTCTTGTAATTCTTCAGTTCTTCCTGTTTCCTGGCTACTTTTCTCTTTCATTCCTCTCTGCATTATTAGATCTTTATTAGTGAGGTTTGTTAAGTCAAGTATCAGTAGTACCACTGCTCAGAGTTAGAGCTGGGCATCATAGCAACCCCCCAGAAAACCCTAACAACCACATAGCAACACAAATAACCTCTCCAAACTCTTTATCAACCACATATGCACACTCTTGCACCTTCAGAAAAGCTCTGTTACATTCCTCCATCATTCTCTGTTTCATTCTCTCACTCTGTGCTGTTTAATGCACTGTTGCCTTCACTGCAGACTGCAGGAGAAATAAAACCATATTAATTACATGGAAACCAGCAGCTTCCAGTAAATATGTCAGTCAATGTGCCGGTAATGGAAACCAGCAGCAGAAATCTCACCCAAACATCTGACAGGTTTCAAGCTGGTTTTTCTCAACAAGAGAAACAAGGTTCAGTACATAAAATAACTGACTGTTTTCTGTGACAGATTAATGTTCGTCTGTGGAAGTTTATAGAGCATCTTTTAATCATGCACATTCAAATGACAACTGCCGAGGTTTTAAATGAAAGCACTGAGCTTCACATTAATACATGCAGATCCAGATGAAATGAGGCAGTCAGAAGACAAGGAGGTTTAAACAGCTAGTTAAAGTCTCACAGAAGACAGCTGTCCCTCAGTTTTGAAGCTCTGTTTCATGGAGAAACATCTGAATCAAGAAGATTCTCCAATCAAATTTAACAGTAAATGCTTTTAAATCTCCTGAGCAAACACAGAGCGTCATGTGAGCAGTAACATGTTCCTCTGGAAGATTTCAGTGTGTCACTGCTGAATCATCTCCTCATTCATTCATAGATCCACAGCCGCTCTGTGCTGTGTCCATGTGTTGGCCTGAGGTTCAGAAAAAGACCCGCGGTACAAAATTAAAAGCAGAATTTCCTCACCGCCTGATTCTGACTGATGCCTCCAACTACATACGAGGAGATCCGCTGACTAGTAGACTAGTTGTGCAGTTGATTATTTCTACCAATTCAGATGGTCTGAATTAATTTAGCACGTTCACAAACAAACCAGATTCAGCTGTGTGGACAGGCTCTGTACTCAAACACTCTCTCTTAATGCAACAGTGAACCACACCCACCTGTTATACACGGCTCCTATAGCCACTTACTGAGGTTATGATGTCTTAAAATGTTGTCTAGGTAGGTAGCCCTCTAGGTTTTAGAACACAGCAACTCTTTCTGTCAGCTCACTTATTATACTCCTCATTTTGTCCCAACCACTTTACCTCTCTCTTCCTGTCTCTCTCTCTCTCTCTGTCCGTCTTTCTCCCTCTCTCGCTCTCTCTCCTCAGAGAACAGGATCAGAGAGCAGTACGTGAGCAGCTATAATCTGCAGTGAAATTGGGGCAGCACTGAGAACTCTCTCAAATTTAGGTCTCGTTGGACAATCTTGCCCTTTGAACTTACGCCAGAGTGGATAAAAACAGAGACTTGGAGAAATGTTCAATGATACACACAGATGGCTTTAAATGTTTTTAAGTGACGCTAAATGTTTTGTTATGCGATGTTCCCAAATCATTTTTGTCACTATTAAGAAGATAAAAAGTCAGAGTGCGCACCTTCTATAAAACACATTGTATTTTCACCACTTATTAACTTCAGATCAGAAAAAATGATATTGCTCTATTCTAAACTGTGCAGCTGATGTTGAGATCTGAGAAAAGAACCTGCAAACTCTCAGGAGCTCAAATGTTGGAAACTGATAAAGCATCAGTGCACAAGATCATGTGATCTGTCTGAAATCTGAAACAGACACAATGAGTCTCCTGCAGTCATGACAGGTCATCGAGGTCATCACAGGCTTGTGTTGACCATGATAAGAGCAGGTAGAACATAACAAAGCATCAGTTTTACAAAAGCAGCCTGATGGGGTGTGAGATCCCTCCACCCAACATCAAAACCTTCCTCACGTCTGACACAGATGACAAGAAACTTCCGGCTGTAATGTGATTGTGTGCTACTGACAGCCCAGCTAACAACTTGAGGTTGTTAGAACGTTTCCATAACATTTTCATTAAGTAACAAAATCACTGTAGACACTGTATTAACGTTACTGCTTGGATATGATAACGTAATTTAAACTATTTAATTCTGTAACATAACAGACAGAAATGTCTCCTAACATAACTGCAAGAACGTTTTTTGAGAACTTTTAGAGAACCCCTGTTAGCTGGGACCCATCAGAAGCTCCAGCGCCATTTATACATGGTGCTAAAAAAGCCCATTTGAGGTTCATCTGCTTCTCATAATAAACATCAACACTTTCATGTAGAACAGTAAGAACTGACTGGCAGTCACCGATGGGCTTCTCACAGATAAAATGACAGGATGTTTAGAAAAGATTTGCTGTGTTTTCTCTCTGTCTCTGTCATTCTTCAGTCTATTATCACTGTGTGTCTTATTGTTGGTCACCTCTCTCTCTGCTCCATTAGCAGTGAAACTTGAGTGGACGTGCTGATGTTTATCTGTCTCTCATCTCTTCATATCTTGATACAGTTGTGAGGGCTCCATTAGCAGATCTGTTCTCAGTGTGGGTGTTCTAAAGTTCTGTGTATCTGCCTATACTGTGAAACCCTCACTAGGGTGCACACACAGTTGCTCTGTCTCGCGGTCTGGTCAGTTCTGTACTCAACTGTACCTCTCTCTGCTGGGCTTATGTACATATTTGTGGGATACAGAAAACATGGTGTATTACAATCAAGGGGCCATTTCATGATTTTATTGTGTTTTCTGAGGTCCACTTATGTTACATGAAGTCCTCTATGATATCTTATGTTATCTTATTATCTTCAGGGGTCATTCAGAAGTTCAGGGGTCTGATAGCACAACACGGCCATTGAAGAAAGAATATGTAAATGAGAAACTCGAACCTGCGACCGAAGTGAATTTTCCACGGCTTTAAGAGTGTCATGTGATCTATACGACCATCACATTTACAGTCACCTGCTTTCTGTGTGTGTGAAACCAGATCCTGCAGCAGATGGTTATCACAGCACAGCTGATGTCTTTCATAACCTGCACATGCATGGAAATCCTGTTTCTGCGCATATTAATTAGGAATGGCCATGAGTATGAGTACAAGCTCAACTGGTTAAGGTGGTTAGATGATTTTAACCATTGCACAGATGGAGGGTGGAAAGTGTCTGTCCGTTTAGAGCTCTATCTAACACACACACACACACACACACGCAGGCATATGTTTCTGCATTTAAAAACAGAATAACTGATCGAACGAAAAGTAATGCCGGGTCGTGAGACACACTTTTAAAAGCAGAACTGAATCGCTGAATTAACATGTGCTTAAAGATTTTTTTATTTGCTATTTTAAATAAATATCTTAATGTGTTGGCCAGGATAATATTGTTTAGGCCCAGTTTTGGTGGTGGTCTACACTCCACACTGAGGACACATCTTCGGTCAGACCTGCTGACCTCACGCTGTCAGTGTGTGTGAGAGCAGAATCTAAAAATACAACAAACACGTGAGGTCTGAATCCTTGTCTGTCTTTCTCAGACACAAAAGACCATCACACTGCAGAGAGACACAAAGACCTGCATGTGTGCACCTGTTTATCTCCCCAAAAATGTAAGTTCTGTTTCCTGCAGGTTGCATCATGTGAATCAAGCACAACATCCACAGCTGTACAGTAACTCAGCTGGTTTTCAGGTCATAATCATGTATCTCTGCTATGGCTACAGTCAGGCTAACAATAATAAATATATAACAGTATCGCTAACACACATTTTCATGCTGTGTATTACAGCACTACATTAAACCTAAACACTGAAAACATTGTTAGACAAGTTAATATTAATAAATTAATTGACCTATTATACTGTAATTCTTTATAGATTGTAAATATGTGCATCAAAAAACAAGATGCTGCCATGGCAACAATTTAAAGACAATCTTACTGAGCAAGTGAGTTAAAGTTAGTCAAACTGTTGACATGATTATAGCTTGTGATTATACTGAAAATGTTCATCTGTAAACAGAGAGAAGATCCGGCTACTATATTCTGTAGATGATGCAGTGTTTGTATCTTGTTCTTACAGCAGTTGTTTACCATTTAAACTCGTCATTCATGTTAAGAAAATAACTCTGAAAGTAACCTGCAGTTTCATGTTTTAAACAGAGATGGCGGTAGAGAGACAAACGTTACAGATTGCAGCTTTAAATAGACAGCTGTGAAAGGTGCGAACATGCCTGGCTGCACCTGTCACATTTGTTCTCGTGTTATTAATATAATCTCTTGATTTTTGGCTTTGATGGGTCTCTAGGCAACTGAATGAGATCTGTGATTGAAAATATTCCACAGATTCATATGATGAGATTCATCAACATCACTGTGACTAAAGCTACAGAAGTCATTAGCTTTAAATAACACACACAAACACACACACACACACACACACACACACACAGTAACAGGTTATAAATCAGGGTGAGATGTAATTGTCTGTAGAGGGATCGCTGTCTCTTCAATATCCTGATACAGCTTTCAATCAATACGACGTCACATGTTTCTAATAAAAGCAGGTCAAACTGTGGCCACAGACCTTACAGACACGGTGTGGACTCATGACTGTTTCTCTGGACAAATACTGAACTGAACCATATCTCAGCAGATCTACAGTTCAGGTCCAATGAGATTCTAGATCAGCCATGAGCACTTCCAAGACAGCAGTCTGAGCAATGGTTTCAGTTGTGAGGATATTTCCATATTCAAATCAGCTGCTGGAGGGAAGGGATTTCCATACAGCTAGAAACGGCTGTTTAATTCATTAAAAACACAGAGAGATGTGTGACATTGTGAGCCGGGAGAGAGAGAGAAACAGGCGGAAAGGGGCAGACACACGGAGAGAGAGAGGCAGGGAGGGACTTCTTCATTTTTGCCAAAGGTGTCAGAGACCAGAATATCATAGAAACTTATTTGCTGGATATTTTGACTTCAGCCAGTTTACATCCATCTAACAGCCAGCTAGAGAACCCCAGCAACCAAACTGCTACATGTTAACAATCACCCAGAAGACCCTAGCAACCACAATGTGACACGCTAACAATCGCCCAGACGACCCTAGCAACCACATACATTCAGTAGCAACACATTACCAACAACTCAAAACAACTTCCTAAGATTATAATGAAAGACTGACACACGTGTGTTTTGTCGATGTGTACCGGTTCAGTGTCTTAGGAGAATTAAAGTGGTGTTAGATCTACAGTTAAATCTGCTCACAGGATCTTTACTTTAACAAGACTGATACACTAACACTACTGTAGCTGCAGCCAATTAAAAATCTTTGCAAAAGTCAAAACCTACAACAGAACAGGAAGTGAATCAGAGATGTGTGTGTGTGTGTGTGTGTGTGTGTGTTTAATGAGGCAGACACACAGCAGCAGAATCCAGATGTCATTAATTTACTCTCTGAGAACTGCAGAGAAATCAGTCACCTTCATAAACAACTGACACACAATAAAACAATTAACTACATAGTGTGTGTGTCTGTGTGTGTGTGCTGATCTGTGTGTCTTATCTAGTCATCATTAATTCATGGAGAAATCATGATATTTCAGTTTGTGCAAATAACAGTTTATACTGGGTAGAAAACAAATGCAGTGTCTATAAAACAGGGCCTGTTTCCACCTCCAGCTGCGAGAGAATTATACAGAGAGCTCCAGGGGTCTGTCTCATTCTCTTTCCCCAGTGTGAAGCACTGATGCCGGATCAGCGTGTTTGGCAGTGTGGAGTTCTGCTCTGGAGCTCTAAGTCTGATCTCCTCTGGTTTCCACTGGTTTAAAGATCATCTGTGGTTTCATCTGAATCATCTAATGGACGATAACAGACTTAAGACACAGTGTAAACGGTGTGTCATCTAGACTCTGTTTAGAATGACACCTATTCTTACTCTTTCTATCGTATGAATATATATATCCCAAAATATAACACTCTTTCACCTTTAAACCGCATGGTTACGGTCAAGCAAAGCTTCTAGAGGACATCCCTCAGCGTTTCCTGACACTTGTTCTTCCAACAGTAAGATAGGAACTGCTTCTGTAAACCTTTCAGAACTCACAACAGCTTCTCCACTGGCCTCTTAATAACTCCGTTCACATCTGATTAGTTGGCAGTTTTGTCCACCAGGTGGACACAGATACAATCAATGATTGATACACTGTGAATGAAGGCCAAGTCATTATTAAATATGATTCGGCTTGTGAGGGCCCGAAATTAATTTTCTGTGCTGCCTGCCAAGGGAAAATGAACTGGAAAGAAATGCACCATAAATGTCTTCTGCCATGCATGAAATCGCAATTTTTGTGGTTTAATGCGAGAAATATTTTTTAAATGTCCTTGATCATCTTTAAAATCAGTATGAAATTGCAACTTTATTCTTTCCACTGGTAATTATTTCCAGTGTCAGTTTTATATCAGAATGGATGTGAGTAGGGTTGACATCCTGGGTGATTAACAGTAAAATGATCCAATCACCTGTGTGGCCCAGCTAACAGGGAATGTTCTCAGAACGTTGGCAAACATTCTCTATAAGTTCTCTCAAAGTTATCAAAAACATTTACGAACTTTTAGCTGTGAACCTTTAAACGTTTCTCTTAAGCAGTGAAACCTACAGAACAGCTGGGATCAGAGGAACAGTGAAATTGTTTCAGATAAATAGTGCACTGTAAGACCAGAAATATGTATTTAACCTTCTGTAAAGCTGACAGCAGCCCTTCTGTCAGTCTCTTAAGATTTGATTCAGATTTGATTGACTGGTAGTTTTTATGCTAGCTGGACACTGACAGACAGACACAATCGATAACTGTGCCACACTGAAGGCAGACGAGACCTTGGACAAACCGTACACTTATCAGATATAACCTGACTCATAACAACACAAGTTTCTGCCAAGAATTCAGCAGTAAACAGAGAGCACATTTCTCCTGTAATCACTTGTGGATACAAACAGCAGGTGTGACACGAGTAACTGACATGTTTAGCAGGTTACTTAAGGAAATGAAAGAGGATATTTCTCGACCGGAGGATTGGGGAATCACAAAGCTGCTAGGGGGGAAAACACATCATTGAGGTCACTAAGGTTGGACTTCTACTCCAAAGGGCCACAAAGGTCTCTGAACAAGATGATTGTATAGTTCTAGGGTCACTGAGGTTAAGAGGTCACTGCCAAAAATAGCTACAACTGTTCTCACTGATGGAAAATCAGGTTTAAATCTAAAGTAGAGGTAATGCTTTTGACATCAAAAGCAGCTGGTAAAGTGTCAAAGTTCAGCTAAGCCAAGCTGATCTGACCCTTCCAGGAAACCCCAGGCAGGAAAAGGAGTGTTGTGAGATGACAGGATCAGCGCAACATCAGGGTGAGTGGAGGAAGTGCACTATGGGAAATCTTGGGTTGTGATCTCCTCGACTCTGCTGGCTTTCACACATTAACTCTCTCTCTCTCTCTCTCTCTTTCAGTTTTATGGGTAATGCAAACAGAGTTGAGTGATTGATTAAGTGACAGTCAGACCAGCAGCATACAACAGAAAACAGAACAGGGTTATTTATCATGATGAAGGCTGATGCCAGCAGATAAATGAATGTACCGGCACAAGGAAAACAGTTCTGCTCTCCTGTCCTCATCAGAGGAAGATCGGAATCCCCGTCCTGGATCTGTGGAGCGACACGTTTTTTCCACCTGAATTATACATGAGAATCTAAGTGTGTGTCGTCATCAGGGGCCTGAGTTTACATTCTGTTTGCGTGTGTGTGTGTGTGTGTGTGTGTGTGATAGCTGATTCAGTAAATAACAGAAGACAGACATAAGGGGAATCCCTTCACAGCAAATCATTGTGAAAATTAAAATACAGTTAAAGGCTGATTGTATAGTGCCAAAGGTTTATATATAGAAGTAAACAAGCTCTATATAGATATAGAACATACACATTATTATCTATCATCAACAGGCTAAAAAGAACTACAACCACCTAAATATGCTCTACACATATTTAATATCTAGTTTAAATTATATGTAAACATAACTGCATTACGTTACATGGTATGCCAATGTCTTCAGCCACTGCTGGTCTGAAGTGTGCTGGTACAAAACTCAGCTGAACACATAAACAATGGAAACTCTGCTAGGTGACTTGATGCTGTTCAGTGTAAAGGAACGTCAGCTATCGTCTGTGAGCAAACATCTGTGACCCATCTCTCTCTCTCTCTCTTTCTCTCTCTCTCTTATATCATGTAGCTAGAAAATGTCCGTGTGAATAACTGGGCTTCTGTTCATGATCAGAACCCTGTTGAGCTGAAACATTTGGAGGTAATAACATCAAATCATCACAGACACACAACTGTGAGTCGCTCTGGGCTCCTTCATGAATACAGATTCCCACTGAAGCCATTTCAAGGTAAAGCAACCTCAGGGGAAGACGTCGTGAAGCTGCAAATATCAGCAGAGCTCAGCAGTCGGGTTGCTGGAATAATCACAATCATTTTCTTCATAGAAATGATTCTTAGCAATACTGTAAAACCTTTCAAAACACAGACGTACCACGAGGTTGTGCTGGGATTAAATGATGGTAGATCAATGTAACTTAAACTATAATGCGCAAATCAGTCAGTTATTATAAAATATTTAAAATATTAAATACATTTCAGATCTATTTTAGTTTATACTTCGAATCAATGATGTAGTCAAACAGTGAACAGACTTCTCAGGATGATAAAAATCTATTGAGTTTGGTTTCTTCAGGGTTAGAACCTAACTGATGCATTTGTTTGACATTTCTAGAGAGAACATAAAGGGTAAACATACCTACAAACCTACAATCCAACCCAGAGACCAACAAAAGACAAATGTCATGTCTTCACATAAACCTCATTTCTTAAGACAAACAATTTATAAAAAAAACAAATGTGCTAAACAAAACAAAACAAACAGGCAAACAGGCAATTTCTCCAGGAAGAATCTAAGGAAATTCTTGCTCTTTGGTGGTTTAATAAGCTGCCGTTTTTTCCTACCGTCTTTCCTGTAGAGAGCGATCTCCACTTTCCTCTCCTCGGACCCCAGCAGCGCCTGCGCCATTTGAGCGATGGCCAGCCTCCTGGTGTGCGGGCCATACAGGAAGTTGCAGGTGCACGGCTTCTGCATGATTTCAGACCTGGTGTAGCCGCACATGTGACAGAATCCATCGTTACAGAAGATGATGGCGCAGTTTTCCACCCGCGCGTTGGCTATGATGAATTTTCTGCCTGTGAGAGAGAGGAAAGGAGAATGTTTTGGATTTGCAAATTAAATTTGTAAACATTGTAAATTATTTTGGCCATGAACCGCCCACAGAGACAAGAACAGACATTTAAAGCAAGCAGTCACAGCTCATTATTTGTGTGACATTTTAGGGACAACATTTTTTTTTTAAAAAGTTTGTACCGTTTCAGTATCTTAAGAATATTTTTAAATCTGCCAAGATCTGATTTTTCAAAATGACCACAAACATCAGCACTCGCGGTGGACCATCACTAGTTAGTGTGCTGTGCTATAATGAGAAATTACAACTGTGCATCTTCTGCTAAATATCAAACGTGAGTCTTAGAAAGAGTCTGTAAGACACATCAGCTGTACCACATGACAACAGACATATAGTATGAGACAGACACGTGTGAAACCTCCCTCACATGACCCTGTCTATCTACACTGGAAGAGGGCCAACTCATCCAGAGTTTAAATCATTAACTGGAGATCACAGGACCAGCTGTGAGGTTCTGATGAAGGTGATCCGCTGAAGGAGATCTGTGGTGTCACTCAGAATGTGCTGGACAGCATGAACATCTCTCCACAAACCCAAACCAATGAAGCCAAAACTGAGAAACAAAGACACTTTTTTTTGGAAAGTCGTGTCAGCAATAATAAATGAATTTAAACAAAGTTAAATTTCATTCGTTCTGTCCAGCTCATATTTAATCCTAAAATCAAAAGAAACAAATAAGAAATTATATTTTGTATAAAGAAAACAAGCAAACAAAATAACAAAATAAGCAGTTTTGGAGATTTTGGGTTAAAAGTTTCATCCTCTACACTGCATCCAGTATGATAAGTTTACTCCATCTATGTGTGACAATCTAATATAGTGTGTGGATATTCAAATCTTTCTCCTACAGAATAAAACACTCAATTATTAACAGCAGCTTGTCAGGCGCTTGAATTACTCAGTAAAATGACATTAATGCATTAAATCTGGACTGCAGCCACGAGCGCATCACCTCACCGCATGCCAGTTGTCAGGGTCAACTGAAAGCTCATATATTTGTCATTTTCACCTGATGTTTGGGTGTGCTCACAGCTGTCAGTGATAAATTACGCTCAAGGATGAAGTGTGTTGAGGAGGGTCACTGATCTCTGAGAGCGTTAAACTTCTCTCAGTGTCACTCAATCACTGAAGAAAACACATCTGTCTCTCCATCATGTCTACAGTCTGAGGCCTAAAGTTACCCAGCAGCATTATCGTTTACATACGGACATCTTAAAGGTACAGTACAGATTTGCACTGGTGTGGAAGGACCATGATGGTAAAACAATGAACTTTTATTTTTGGATAAAAATATGTCTTTAAATATAGAGCAGTATATTTAAATATAGTTTAAAAAAGCTGTTTAATCCAGAAAAAGGGTTAGAAAACTGTCAAGATTGAAGGTAAGGTGGACAATTTAGGCTGACAGCAATGATTGAACGAAGATATATATTTTTATAAATATTTAGAGCACTTTACTTAGTGATTGCTATCAGGATGTGAGGAGACTTCCAACCAGCATAACAAACAATGTTCCTGGAACAAATCGCCTGCCTTTAATCAAATCACATATGGTGGTTTTGTTCCTCATATATTAATTTTGTGAGGATGTGAGAAACGTGCCATAGATGTGTACCAGAACAAACTCCCCTAATGAAACACTGCTGTCAGACTGTCCACTGAGAGAAACCCTGTCACAACAGATCCTCTCCACTCAAGCCACTGTTTGACTTTTATTTGAATCTGTACAGAATCGTACATCAGTCTGATTACATCAGTTCACACTGACAGTCTTCAGCTAGTATGATTATTATATGTGTAACTACAGCTGTGTTGAACCTGAGTAAAACCGTCTGCATACATCTTCACTGAATAACATCACGTTCAGCTTTGCTGTTTTCTTTCAGGCATGTATTACGTGTTCACTCTACATGTTATAAAACTGTTCCACTCAACACATCTTAATGTATTCAGTACACACACACACACACACACAGCACAGAACGTCGACTGAAATGAGCCATTAGCCATAACATTACTGGAAAATACATAACAGCAACAAATTTCACTTCCATGGTTCTATTAGCACACAATGATGTAGATTTTATCTCCTGTCAATCTGCATAACAAACGCCTCCGATCCATCTAATGCTCGACCGCAAGCTTCAGCTGAGAGAAACAAACATCTTTCATTTCCATCAGAAAACAGCATTTGTGGTTGCGCTAGTCGACCGCTAAAAGCATTCTGGTTAGCAAATGAAATCCACAGCCTCATAATCATCTCTGTTCTTTGTTTTAAGGCCATAAATGACAATATTATGAAGGATCACATGACCAGATCTTGGAAAATGGGACAGTTTGTCAAAGATTAATCTGGTTAATACAAAATGTGCATGGTGTCATGATACAGAGATGCATGAGGTGGTAAAATGCTGGTACTTTTTAATATGAATGACATCATAAATGTTACTGACAGCTCTGGAGGACTCAGACTGCTCTCTCCTGCAGTACTGCTGTTGCTCCCAGTAGGAGTCGTGTCAGCTGTATTTATCCTGAAAGTGCTTTTACCTGATGGGCGCGCAAACGCTTCAGTCTGAGTAAATGACATTACAGGTCAGCGGGGAGATTTTCTGTAAAGGTGAAAGTTGAGCTTCTGAATGCAGAGGTGCTGTTTCCTCACAGAAAACTGCTTCCACTGCGCGCGATTAAAGGGCATTTTGCTCTCTTCAGCAGCATTTAGCATTTGCTTGTAACTGTAAAATTCAGACAGCGTCTGACACATCTTACAGTCCAGACTCTGGCTTCAATAAACCCCTCACTGAAACGTCATGAATCTGTTAGCAATCTGCTGGAAGACAGACAGAAGAAAAATGTTGATATAACATATTAAATATATTATGATGATAATATTAGTTGCCACACAACAATGGCTGTTCAATCCAACTGGCGCTTCCTGTGACTGCAAAATAAAAGCACCAGTTTGAGCCGTTTCAGAGCACATACATAAATATTAATCAGGGACAAAAGGCTAATATTCAAGTATATTTTTAGCGATATAATTTAGCCCCTCTCAGAGCACAGAATAACATGTTAAGTGAAACAGCAGCCAGCAGAAAGCATTTAAATGCTGCATGTAAATGAACACACAGTCCTCTGCGCTCACCTGTCATCATATAACAAGATACTGTTATTTTCACTCTCCCCACAAGCTAAATGAAGCCCGTACTTTAACCTAAACTGTGGCGTAGGCTGGGCTTTAACTAAATGAAAATCTAATCTTATAATAATCTCCACACCACGGAAACTCTCCTGATGAATAATTGCCATTAGGAAGACTGATCTACACTCTTAAAAAGGCAGGTTCTTAAAAGGTTCCTCATAACAATGCCACAATTTCAAGTTCCTCAAAGAACCATTTTGTCAAAGGTTCTTAAAAGAACCGTTTTTCTCTTTATCTTTTATAGTCTAAAGAATGTTCTTCCGCTACAAAGAACCTTTTACAAAACAGAAAGCTTCTGTGAATGTTAATGGTTCTTTATGGAACCACAGAGCCAAAAATAGTTCTTGTATGACATTGTGAAGCACCTATTTCTTTAAGAGTGTATGTAGGTGTTTGGGTCTGTCCTCTCACCAACCAAAGACAGAACTTCAAAGAGTGACCTGAAAACAGGAGGTCTGAAGTCTGAAGAAACACAATAATCACAGAGCAGGAGAGCAGCTCTCCAGATAAAACCAGCACCCTTAATCTTGAGATTAGAATGTGGGGTTCTGTCATCTGACATTAACAGGGTGAACGAGTGCAGACGTCTCATCAGAGAATCAGCTACTGGCGCTCTGAAGATTGACATGGTGGGCTGGTTAGGAGGAACTTTTTCTACTTTACCCTGTGTGTGTGTGTGTGTGTGTGTGTGTGTGTGTGTGTCGGCCTGTAGAGAATAAATCAACAGTGTGACCGAAAAAGACGTGTCACAGAGGGTGCAGGAGAGAGAAACTGAGACATAAGAGAGAAAGAAAACAAGCCTAAAGCATTATAATTAACACCGACTTCAACTGCTGTCTCTTCACATCTTAACTGAGGGCTGATGAACACCATCACTACCAGACTTTACAGGAGTATTCATGTGGGCTTGAAGAAAGCTTTGCTTATATTAGGTCCCTATAGGTCAGTTTAGGACTGATGGGCCCTATGAAGTTTGTATAATACCAGTTTATTGGCTTTGTTTACCCAACAAAATGAAAATTCTGTTCTCATGTACAGTAGCCAACATTGTACTTCATATAATTGTCTTATGTCGGAATTCAGATTCATTTTTCATTATCTAGAGCGTACTGCCCCTATCTTTAACAAATCATATCCTAATCTTTTCCCTAGGCCAGTTTACTCGTCTCATTTCTTTGTTGTTCTGCATATCAAATCTTCCAAACTTCTCACTGAATATAACTCTGTTCTCACACCCAGCGGATCAGAACCGCAAAGAGATTTAAAGAGACTGAATGGAATGGAAATCCAGTGAATGGAAAAAAGTGAAGTCGCCTTCTGTCTTATCCGTCAGAAAGAACAAGCCATGTCTCCAGAGAACACAGAGAGAACACAGAGAGAACACCGAACAATGTGTGTTCATCAGCCAAAGAGAAACACCTGAAACACCAACAATCCTCTTTGTGCAGCTTAAAAAAGTGAGAGAGAGAGAGAGAGAGAGAGAGAGAGAGAGAGAGACTGGTAATTGTATGTGTTTTACACAGGTGTTAGTGAATTCATGCTCAAGGCAGATTGTCTTGCAAATGAGAACCTAAGAGATATGTTTTAAATAGTACACACACTGTTACACACACAACAGCTGTGTGTGTGTATGCATATGCACAACACCACAGTGCGCTAACACATATGCTATATGACAAATGAATGTGAGTTTAGCCCCAAAAACAGCTTCACATTACACAACACAAAAGACTCAATAATGCACATTATAAAACAGATCATATACCAGGTAGACATTAATTGAGCAAGTCTCAATGTTATCCTATAGAGCACTTAATAACAGGGTTCTCTCACATGTGAACACCATAAATCAGTCCTGTCAACAAAAACATATACTGTATCTACTGCAGTATTAACAGAAAAGCAAAAACTGCTGTTGTACTGTTCGCATATATATCGTCATAGCGACCGGTGACCCATAAGAAGAGGAGTGGAGGTGTTACATCAGGTGTGTGTTAAGAGAACGAGATACACACAACAGAAAGAAAAGCCAAGACAGACATCTGTACCACAGTGAAATGTAATGACACCAAATCCTCTGACAGTACACCGATAAGACCAATCTCACACGCTCTCTGCTACAGCGAGAGGCATAGCAACCACTCTGCATCCCAGAATACTGGCAAAGGAAACCAGTGACAACTCGGCAGCGATGTGACAGTGAAAAACAAGACTTTATATAGAAAACTATAAATACTGCACATTATCACTGAGCTCAGATCAGTGGAAATGCCCCTGAAACTGACTGTGATATTTCTGTCATTCAGATGTGTTACAGTAATTTACAGCATTTACAATAAGATAAAAGATCAAAGATGAAACAATGATCAGCATGTGCAGAAAAATAAAGAGGATGAATGATGGAGAGATGGATGATAGAGATAGATGATGAATGGATGAAAGAGTGATAGATGATGGATGGATGGATGGACAGTGATAGATGATGGATGGATGAAAGAGTGATAGATGGTGGATGGATGAAAGAGTGATAGATGATGGATGGATGGAGGGACAGTGATAGATGGTGGATGGATGAAAGAGTGATAGATGATGGATGGATGGACAGTGATAGATGATGAATGGATGAAACAGTGATAGATGATGGATGGATGAAAGAGTGTTAGATGGTGGATGGATGAAAGAGTGATAGATGATGGATGGATGGATGNGAAAGAGTGATAGATGATGGGTGGATGAAAGTGATAGATGATGGATGGATGAAAGAGTGATAGATGATGGATGGATGGATGGATGGATGGACAGTGATAGATGATGGATGGATGAAAGAGTGATAGATGATGGATGGATGGATGGATGGACAGTGATAGTTGATGAATGGATGAAAGAGTGATAGATGGTGGATGGATGAAAGAGTGATAGATGATGGATGGATGAAAGAGTGATAGATGATGGATAGATGGATGGATGGATACTGGACCACAGACAGTGTGGAGTGATGGAGTCAGTGTTGTAGGAGGGATCTCCCGGGGGATTGAGTCTCTGTGTCTTCAGCAGTTGCCACAGTGATGCTTGTGTTTGCTGTTTCTCCTCTGCCCTCACAGCTCTATAAATGTGTGTGTGGAATCAGTTTGGGATTGACCTCACATTCTTCAACACTCTGAGACACTGAGGCAGAGATCTCACAACGATACCTGTTCATAGAGTTCGTACTGGCTCATTATGTCTTTTTTATTACGGGCTATTGTTTGTTGTAGCCATTGTTTTCATGTCACATTCTCTACAGTCCACTGAGGAGAAACAAACAGTGTTTAATATTCGGATGAGATCTCATAATCGCGTTAGCTCACAATAAGAGGCACATGGTGTTCTTTTTAAACTTGCCTTGTGTTCACACAAAGTTAGAAAAAACTGACAGCCTGAGGAGAAGAGCTGAGAGGAAACATAAGTGAATGTTTTTATCCGCTCACAGTACAGTAGCTGCACTTTATAAATGTCAGCGCAATGGCTGCGCATATTGAAATGGACTTTTGATGGATACTTGCTCTTCACTCCTACCAGAGCACTTTTCAAAACCTTCTGATGGGTTTTGATGCACAGTCATAAATTATGCAGCGTGTCTGAGGGAAAGACGCCTCATCTTTAAGAGGAAGAGTTCTGGTAAGGTTAAGAAAGTGAAAACATTGATTGAAACGATGCAAACCAGACTTGATTTATAGCCTCATTCAAGTCATAATCAATTACTCATTTCTTATTAAATATTTAAATGGCAATATAAGATTATAATTTGAGTAAAGACGCTTTAATGTGTGATCCAAATACATATCTCAATGATACACAGCCTGTCACCTGGAGACGGTAAATACAAATATTATAATTATTGTTTTTTGTTGAGGAGTCTATAAACTATGAATAATAAACACCTATGTAATATTAATAAATCTGCGATAAATTATGGATCAGCACACCTCGATATTATTTATATATTATTCAAACTGAAGGCATAATTCAAACCAAATCAGATTAAATGTTTTCTGGAATGAATGAAGAATGGTTACAGTACTGAAATGTTAAGATAAAACCTTTAGACTACAAACCTACAAAACCTTTACAAATCTGAAAGTTTGCAGAAATAAACGCAGCTTTTAAAACAAAAAGCATTTTGCAGGACTGTCTGAGTGTCACTCATTGATGTCAATCTGAACAATATTTTCTTCTGTCTGAAGACATCATGAGATGTTTGACACGGAACACTCGGTTCTGAGATTTTAGAGGATGGTAGAGTAACAGATGTGAGGCTTCATGAAAATTCACATGAATGCAAATTTGGCACTCGTGATGAAGTATAAATCTTGGTTCTAAAAACTGGTTCATTCAAGTAAATTTTGAAAAGCATCTGTTTAGTCAGCATGTTTCAGGTCGACCCCGTTCAGCTGCTCCAGTTTTTGCCACAATGAGAATAAATGTCTATTTTTCTGTACAATATCTGGGGGGAAAGTACATTTACCAAGTAAATAAAAGCTAAGAAAGAGTCAAATTTATAAATAAAAGATTACACGCACATATACTACAGATTTCAAACATCTATAGACACAAATATGTTGTATTAAACATTTAGGAACAAGATTAAAAATATCTGTATAAAGCCTTTATGCTATATTAAACTATATAAATAAAACTATAAAATAATTTGATTACAAATGAAGTCATGTAGGACCAACAGAAAGTATGTACATTTCGCAGTATTTTCACTCGAGTTTATTTCTATAGATCTTGTTTCTTGCTTGCATTTCACCAAATTAAGGACCAGTTTTTTTATTGAAACAAACATTATTTCAAATAAATGATTTAACACGTAAAAAAACACGAACTTACTTTGACTTTCAAATTTCCTGATGATCGTGTCCAGGAACGTGTTCTGCGGCGCGACGTGCCCGCGTCTCACCGGCATTCTCGCGCGCTCGCCTCAGTCCAGCGGAGTGTCTCGAGCTCAAGCTGACCTCCCCGCCGCGCTCGACGCGCGCTCGGCACGCGCGGCTCCACACAGCGACGCGCGAGCTTCCCGCGCTCTGGAGAACTTCATGAGAGACGCTTATCCGAAGAAGCGCTTCACGACCGGGGGAACGAGCAGTGATGTCCCGTTACCCGTTTCCGGACGCGCGGAAGGGATCGTTTACGTGAGGTAATCCCTCAGAATTGATTTTCTCTGTCCGGTAAAGTGACGCCGCTCATGTACGTGACACCGAGGGCGCGGAACTCTGTGGATGTGAACCGTAGCGCTCAGGTGAGGTGTCCCGGTTTTTTAACATCGCCCCTTTACTTCAATTCAATCTTTAATTTCAGACCACAAGTAAATAACAACACTCAGAAGACACGCGCGGTTAATTTCTCGGTCTCGCGCTCCTCCCGTTTCGATGGTGACGAGCGAGAAACAATGAACGCGTGAGGCGCGATATCACCGTCCATCTACTCACAAAATACACACTGATATTTACTGTACAGAGTACCAGGCTACAGTAGAGTACAGTATAGTACAGTAGAATACCTAATTAGCCTTCTCGTGCACTTTAAAAATAACAGTCTTTAAAACTACAGATAAATAACGAACAATGCTGATTGATGTCAATAATAAACGCGCCGCGCCGTTTAGTTCCTCTCGCTCCGCGCTCGGAGGTGCCGTTTGCACTCGCAGGTGGAGCGGACCGGTCGTACTCTTGATGTCGTCACGCCCGGGGCTTCTGTGGAAACGCACAGAAATCACGGGCTGAAAAGCAAACTGCTACTTCTCGAACATTCGGCGGAGCGTCGTGAAGGATCACCGGGAGAAACGCGCGCAATCTTCTTTCAGATATTGCTTCAACTCCTCTGACACTTTCACGACCGCGCGTTCGCGCTTTGTTTTCCGCCGTTAGCGGCGTCGCGCTGTCAGACTGTACATGATACGTCACCGCCGGTGCACGAGTCACGGACGTGGGGTTTCCCCGTACCTTCACGCGCGTGCTGACGGGAGGTGTTCCTCGCGGGTGGGACAGTGGTCGTGTGGATTTGCGTGTCTGTGTCCACAACAGTGCGGGACCTCTCGTTTAGAAACTTTGGCCTAATTAGCCGCGGACGGCGTTATGTGTTTTAACGGGATCTCTCTGAAATCTAGCACGTGAGTGCGCGGGACCGGGTTCACGGGCTTCACAAGGGGGCGCGCGGCGCTTTTTTCCCATATTTAGTCAGGAGCGCGCGGCTGTCTGTGAAGCATCCCAGAAGTGAGATGATCCAGCCTCCCCCTCTCTCTCTCTCTCTCTCTCTCTCTCTCTCTCTCATTCACTATGTGCATATGATTATACAGCACATGGGTGAATCTCACGTCAACAAATGTCAGTTTTCTGTAAACTGGGGTTGATTTTTCCTGATGTTTACTCACACGCACACACACTTCTGCTTGAGGAGATGCGGTATATCACTTGAGGAAACAGATTAAGTAATATCTTTTTAATATAAAATCCGCTACAAACCTGTATCAAAGTTCTTACTTATGACAACAGAAATTCTTGTGTAATAACAAATCTATTCCTCAAAATCACGGCAGCTAGTGTAACAATAGTTTCTCATTAAAAATACAACCATTTACAAAATAATAAAGTAATGTTGAGAAAGTAGTGAATCGTAATATAATTTAAAGGCTGTACAGAAGGTCAGAATCTCGTAGAGCTTTAGGAAATATTAAACAGTAAAGATTCAGTCATATAATGACGAGCTACATAAGTAACACTGTATGAATAAAAGGACGACGCGCTCTCTCTTCATTCATCAGTGGCCATTCAGCGTCTCGACAGGTCTCCACCTAGCACAAAAAAAACATGGGGTTCCATTTTGGCTGGAAGAGTATTTTAACCTAAAATCTTGAGTCACAGACTACACAGAATTTACGTGGTGCCACAGAATAATGGGAGATCTAGTTTAATTGCCTGTCGGCTCATAAATAAGTAGATTCTAGAATTAACTGCTTAAATTGCTGTTTGTGTATCGCAACAGTACATAAAATACGCCGAAAACCAAATTGTACGGTCACTGGTAATTACAGCAGTGTCTCGATCAATCTGACTTGACTTTCAGAATAAGAAAATCACTTGAGCGCCAGGAATCAATTCAGTCGACCTGAACAAATGGAAAACATTTCTTGAAAACATTTTGGAGTAAAATTTGGAGCTTCGTTTACACACAACCATAACATTATACATCCGTCAGAATAATGTTGTGAGGTAAACGATGGAGCCCCTGTAAGTGAAGTCCCAGTGATTCAATTAGCTAATGAGACCACTCTCGTTGATAAATGGTTAAACTCTAATGAGAACACAAGACTGATGAAATGAGTGCGTGTTTTAAACGCAGCATACATTACAGCAGAGATGGCACTCTGATTACACTGTGTCTGTTACTGCAAAATGTCGTCATGACAACATGATATACAGGACTGGGCAAAAGTCTCTGGCATCAAACAAAAATGGGGTCTGCAACATTTTTGTAAACACATTTTTCCTCATAAACTGCTTTGCGCTAAAAGGGTTTCAATCTTCCTGAGCCAATCGGAGAGGACGGTCTTTCATGTCAGAAACACACAATCTGCAGTCACAAAGAGGGCCGCAGCCGGTCGCTGGGACACAGCCACTGTTTCCTCCAGCATTACCCACCCTGACAGCTGGTACACTCGCAGCTGTCAATGACAGGCAGAACAACAGGCTCCACGTCTCCACTGGCACACTGCAGACTGAGGAACAGAACAGGGTTCTGAGGGTCCAACCTGTAACTGCAACAGTCACAAAACGCCTGCAGGTAGGGCTCCTGAGAGAGAGAGAGACAGATACAAAGAGAGTGATGGAGAGGGAGACAGACAAAGAGAGAGACACTGTATTAAAGCACAAAACAGATGAGTGAGGGGAGGCCGATTTGAGCAAACAGAGAACAGGAGATAAATGAAGGAAGTAAGCAGGGAGAAAACAGATGGACTGAGAAAGGTGAAGGGCAAGAGGAAAAGACAGAAACTGATAGATAACAATCCAAACTGTCTTCACGCTACATTTACTTAAATGCCAACGGCCGTCTCTCTTTGATGAGGCGGAATTGCAGGATAATTTAGAGAAACACGCTCTGCCCTCCCACTCTGAAGTGTGCCGGAGCACGAGGCCATTAGGAAGAAGTGAAGGAAGAGGGCAGATGTGAGAACAAAGGAGGAAAAAGAGGTGCGATTTTGGCGTTAACGCTGGAGTGCGGGGACCTATCAGACGGGTTTCTTGGTTTCCATGGCAACATGACATAAGTTTCCGTTTCAAACACATTTTTAAAATAGTTGCAGCAAACATTCACACAATTCAAACACACAAAAATTATGAACAGAAGAAGCAAGTAACGTTAAATGACATTTCAGCATCTTCTCATCAGAGATAATCGTTTATTATCAGGTTTACAAAAGGCAAATTTTATAGTTTATTAAAATGCTTGAAAACACAAAACAGTTTCTTTAATCTTCTCTAAGTAATCAGACTTAAAAAAAGCCTGGAAGATACCAAAGCCTGGAAGATACCATAACAGGAAAACAAATGCAACAGACTAAAGGAGAATCTTAAGCCAAATAGCTAAAGGAACGTGTGATAAATGTATAGTGAGCAAATAAAAACAACACACCTCTAGAATGACGTCGATTCTGGACAAACAGCGCCCTCTGCAGAAGCTGACCTCCACGTTGTCGAGGCGACAGTCGCCCTTGGTAATATTCCTGACCTCAGTGTAACGACGACACTCGGCAACGGGATTCTCTGGAGAGCAGAAAGTGATGTTCACAGAAGAAAATAGGACAGGAGGAGAGAGAGATTAAAAGCAGAGCATACATAGCGTGAGAAGAAACGACAAAGAGAATGAGTTTTGTGTTGCTATAATGAAGGACAAAGAGATCAAGAGACTTGAGTAGAGTGGAGAAAAACTCCCTGTGGTGGTTATACTCTGTGTTTACATTAGAGAAAACCATGTAAATTGTTTTTTCACGTGACGATGAGACCATGATCCTGCACTGTAAACTGACAGTAACAAAAGTACAGTAACAAAAACAAGTTACTGAACCACAGTCATCTCTATTCACACATGTATTTGTCAGCCATATGTCATTTATGCTAGAACAGTAAGTGTCTGATAATAGGGAGAGTATTGTGCTGGTCATGTGATCCCATCATGGCATCCACCATGAGCCCCTCCACACCTCACACGTTTGTGTAGCACAGAACATCTTTTTCTAATCCACTGAAATGAAGCGAGTCTTCATCTCATTTTAAGCAAATGTGTCAAAAGCAAAATGTGGAAAACGTTTCCAAGTTTACCCGTAATTATAAAACAAAAAACACACGTGTGTGATTTAACCAAGTAAGGTATGTTCTTCTTTTGTGGGTTGATGCAAAATTGTTCCAGGTCCAACAAGGATGTTGATCCAAGAACATGTCCTGCTTGGGTAAATCACACTGAGCCACTTTGGAATATCATGACCAATCGTGGTCATCTCACGGACTGTAGAGTTCTCTGGAAGAGTTTTGGGAGTTTTCACTATTTTAGAACGTCTGCATTTTGTATCTTACAAATCAGCAGAACTGATACAAGTATGAAGAAGTTACAAGGTCTTGCAATCTTCTCAAATGTTGTTTCACTGCTGTCTGCAGCAGCCCGGCCCTGTGGTGTCATTCCACCTTAACTTTACTCTTAGAGCAAAACCGCAGCACTGTGTTTAATGATGCATCCGGCCTCAGGTGTCTGTCGCAGCTCAAAAATCGCTGACAAACATGGACAACTCCTGGCTCACACTTCCCTATTAGTGAAGCGGTCCAAATGTGTATTTTTCTTGAGTCTTACCTGGATACTCCCTCCTGCACACAGGACAACAAGCCCCAGGTTCCAGAACCTTCACTTCACCCTAGTAAACAAAATGAAGCATTAAAACATGTGGAAGGTATTAAAATGAGTCTGCAGGTTGTGTGCCTTTCAGAATATAAGTGAGTAAACCTTTTAAATTTGAACCACAATGTGGAATTGTAATTCAAATTTGAATTAAGGCTGAATTTATGTAGAATTAAATGAATTCAGCTGTGAGGAATTTTGCAGCATAAAACTTTAGTAAAACATGAAAGTATTGATAAGACAACATGTCTAGTCATTGAGTGAACAGTGAGTGAACATTGACATGTTCTGCCAGTTTGTTTGAGACTCAACATGTTACACAGCTAATGGAGTGAGCTCGGGCGACACTTCCTGTGTGTCACAACAATGATCATTTACCTGTCAGTCTTCAGTTTGAATTCATTTCTGTTTCATTTGTTATTCTGTTTCCTGCTGCCGATGGAACTGAAATGAACACTTTAGGTCTGTTTATTTTTGTGCGTTATTTTTATCCTAGAGCTAACAAGAATGTTCCTAAAGTGCAGTGTGACATTTTCTCCTGCCAGCTGTGAAAGAAACTGCACAGAGTAATTTCACTTGGACAAGATGAAGAATAAATCGTCCAGAAACTTGAGGAAATATTTTTAGTTTTAATTTGAACAGCTCCACCTAATTCCCAGCAGGAGCACACTGGAGATGTTTGGTGCCTTTGAAATGTTTCAGGATCTCCTTACGGGGGTGTTCTGAGAGGTCCGAGCCATCATCCAGAAACCATCTGGGACATAATCCCGGACCAGAGCCGTTGCCTGGACAACGGGTGAGTCTATTTCCAGCATCTAACACAATCCCTTTCTCTTACTGGGCACACTTCTGCTGACAGCTCTGCATCACTCATGTGGCTGACAAGTGTTCAGACAGACAGTGTGAACACAGTGTCAGAGGCCGAGCAGATAATGTGTGTAAATGAGAAAACAGGACTGTACTGTAAACAGGGCAGATAATGAGGAAAAGAGAGGTGAAGTAAAACAGATGCAGAGAAACACATCTCTTACCTCAGAGCAATGAAGGGAAGGACAGTTTGATTGACAGCGTTTCTGACCGTTAATACAGCGACAGGACTGACAGCTGTCCACCCACTCCGACCCCGGCTGAGACAGACGCACACACACACACACACACATTAATATACAATAGTGCTGCTTGTACAATGTAGAGTATGTAGAGTATGTAGAACGCATTCAAATGTATATTTACGTAACATTTTCCTACCAAAACAACATCTACTGAATATTTTGTGTTATAATGAATATTAAACAGCATTCACAACAATGATCAAGTAATAAACTAACCAGGCCGATGAACCACATGATATTAATGGTAGTTTTTTGGTGAAACAAGATGCTCTACACTGGTCTTAATCGTACTGAACTGAAATTGATTAAATTGATTGTTATTCACTGTAATCTGTTGATATTTCATATTACTATCATGAAATTGATTAAATTAACATTAAACAGCATTTAAAATACTGTAAACGTCTTGTCAATTTTACAGTCTTGTAAATACTGATCTGTTAATGTTGCACATTTGAACTTGAGATCCAGTTTCAGCTTCATGGAGAAGTGTCACAGAAGTTACAGTATTATACGGTATTATATATTCACCAAATGATCTTCATTCAGAAACTTCTCACCACAGTCCAATCAAACTCATACAGCTCTTCAACACTTTACTTTCTAATTGATGATGGTAATTATTTATTCTAGAAAGGCCCCGAGTGTTAATCCATCACACTCGTTAATGACGATACTAATCAGGATAAATAAACATAGAAACCACACAAGCAATTACAGAAGAAAGGACAACAGTGAAAGTGAGACACGCTCTGTTGGACGAGTGATGGTGTTTGTACCTCTCGAAGAGATCCATCATCCTCATCACACGGGCAGAAAGCCGGAATCACACACAAGCCCTCCAGACTGCGATAGAGTCCCTCCTCACATACACACCCCTCTGCAGTTCCAGGCCCCGTGCAGTTGAGTGGTTCTGGCTGGTAAAGGTCCGAACAGCCCCTCTCACACACCTGCCCTGACCCGCTAACAGCCCAGAGCCAGCGTTCACCCGCCGGACACTCTGCACACAGATGACTGGCTTGTGATGTGTGATATGAGTGCTCACATGTTTTAGGCTATATATATTATTGGAGAGAGGCAACAAATTCAGTGTTCCTCACCACATTCAGGACCCCTGCAGACCTGGGTTCTATTTGAGGGCCCTTCACACTCCCGGCCTCTGTACTGATGCTTCCTCTGAACCGTCCGACTGGAGAACTGCAGTCCAGATCCACACGACTCTGAACATGAGCTCCATGCAGACCAGCTACTCCACTCACAGTCCACTAACACACACACACACACACATTACAAGTGTGCTTTAAATCATAAGAAGAAATGTGAGACACACAGAGACAACTGTTGACATGAAGCAAGACTATAGAAGAGCTGCAGACTCATAATGTCCTGAGAGGAATCTGAAAGATCTTATTGAAACTTCTGCTCTTTGATGAAGGACTTCATCTGAGCACAGTCTGAGACATCGGTGAGATCTCTTCTGAATGTCTCCACAGGAGAAACATCTGAGACTTACGGACTTAAGAAGAAACCAGTGATGATTCTTTGTGTTGGGCAAGCATGAACACTTGAGTGATGTACACATTAGTGTTGTGTGTATATGAGGTCACAGGACTCACCGTCACATGACTCATTAGAGCAGTTAAAGAGGCCACCATCACAAACACTACAATAAACACACACACACACACACAGAGGAAAAATCAGAAACAACAAACACACACAAACAGAACTGAAATGTAACAATATAGACTGTATTTATGTGTTTCCCTCAGAAGACTAAATTCTGTAAAATATTTAAATATTTCAATCTTTTCTCAAATCAAACAAAGTTATTGTTGTCAAAGACACCATGACTGTAGTCCACTGTAAATTGAATTGTTATTTTTTATATGTCTGTCATTTTGTCACATAAATGTCATGTGATTTCTTCAGCAATGTCAGGGCGACCTTTCCCATCATCGCCGACATTGTGTGTCAACAGAGGCAGCAGATTTCACTTGACGCCGCGCCGCTGAGACGCATTTACAAAAGCCCTCATTGAGTTTTATGTGCTATTGATTTTGAATCCAATAACCACAGCAGCTCTCACTCAAATACCCAGAGATCCATTTAGGAATGAAATCAATAAATAAACCCACACCACACTGTCAGACTATCAGAGACATAATGTACAATTTAGTACCAGGAATTGCACAGATATGGTATGACAGTTCCAGGGGGAACTTCCTGTTCCTGGATGTCCAGAGTGATGTTTGCAGAGACCAGAGGCAGGGACACGAGAGAACAGGGACACTGGGATTGTGGAACACAGGTTCCATTCAGCAGAACCTGCAGGTAGATGGATTATATGATTCATCTCTGAGGTTCTCTGGGGATATGAGGCCATCTGTGTTTAAATCCTTTACAGAACTAGAGGAATTATAAACATATGAAACACTTCTATAAATAAAGAGCCAATCTGAACACAGCTCCCTCTTAAAATCAGACAGCTGTACTGTCATCTCTGTGTGTGATGAATTCAGGATTAGATTTGACTTCTTCTATGAAAACGTGAGTGTTGTTTTACCAGTCAGAAGTTTTATTTATAAGTTGTTTATTAAAGGTGCAACACGCAGTTTCTGAGAAACGCTGATGAAATTGAAATGCCCAAACAAACAATTTTGGTCAAATTAGCTTGATGTCTGTTCTGTGTGTTTCTTATGTTGTGTTTGCACATAGTACTAGCTGTGTAAATAAGAGATAAAAACAAAATAGATCTTTGTTAAGACAAAGTAGATCTTTGTTAAGACATCAGTCCCCACAGCACCATAATGCTCTTGTAGCCAATCAGCAGTAGGGGGCGTGTCCATCAGCTATTCAGAATTGCTTTTATGAATCTTTAAGTCCTATCACAGTAATATCACAACTACTAATAACAAGCATCAGGAATCATTCATACTGTAGCACAAACGAGTTACGCACAACTGGTTATTATTTACACTCACCTCTCCTGTAGGGCAGACACATCCAGGGCTGCAGCTCACAGACACACACTGATTCTCAGACCACAGGTCCTCACAGCTGAACGGACACAATCCCGCACAGAGACTGAACTCCTGACCAGCAGGACAATCTGACAACACCAGCACAGGAACACAGAGAAAACACATCAGTGAAACAGCACAGAGACTGAACTCCTGACCAGCAGGACAATCTGACAACACCAGCACAGGAACACAGAGAAAACATTAGATTACAAAACATCAAAACATTAGATATTAATGTTTCCCACATCATATTTTGCTTTCAATACTATGCTGAAGGATGATCTAGATGTTAAACTATTTCTGCTGAAATCTGATGTTACCCACAATCCCTTGCACTGCAGAAGAGAGGTTTGTGACTTTTGTAATGCAGTTCACATTTTCATTGTATGTAAAACAGAAGCCTAAGAGGTCAGACAGGTTCAGAACAACATGATTTATGTTTGGAGTGAACCCCTTCTTTAATACAGTGAACAAACGACCCCTACAGAGGACAAAGATGAATCGTTCAGGAGATCCCAGGAGTCCAAAAACTCTTTTAACCTGCCGAGTGTCACAGGCTGCAGAAGTGACGTTGATCAACACTCAACAGTAATGCAATCAGTCAGTTTCAGTGAGTCTTATGGGAATCTGACTTCATTCCACCTGCAGGTTTATTAAAATGAGTCTATCAGCTAAAACACTCTTCAGTCTTACTGTCAAAAACAATTAACAGTCATTTATGCTTAGCTCAATATTGACACTTAACTTAATATTGCACAAAATTACAGACAACGACTAAATACTGCAGAACTATGCAGTAATGCGAGTAACTGACTATAATCATTACTATATGTAAAATGTATCTGTCGTTATGTTTTGTACTGTTTTAAATGGCACAGTTTTATTGTGGCTATCAAAGTTAACAAGCATTAGTTTAATTTAAAGACATTTTTTAGTCATTTAGCTGACGCTTAAGAAAATCACATGAAATTAATTTAACACAAAAATGTTATTTTTTTTAAACGTAATAAACTGATATTGACTATGTGTCATCTTTCTAACACATGATCCTGTAAAATCCTGCTCATCTGTTAACATTCAGAATATAAACACTCAGTCATAAATCTGACATGGAGATTGATTTCCTGCCTGAACAGACTTCCAGACACGCTGAATTAAAGCCCATGATGTCATGTTTTATGAGATTATAAACCGAAGCGACAGATATGATATGAACAGCCATTATTTGTGTTTGATGGTTTATTGACACATGAGCTGTGACTGTGTGAGTTTATCTTGGGCTTCTACACTTGATGTGTGTGTATCTGTGAGTATGTATGTGTGTGTATACACATGTATACTGTACCAGGCAGGCAGCTGTTTGTATTGCATGCTGTGTGTTGTTCCAGAGGCCCGGGGCAGGCGAGGCCTCCAGGCTCTGGCTCCTGTATGACTGTCTGCCTGCGCAGTGACACTCCTCCACCACAGGAGGCACTGCAGTCACTCCAGGACGACCACTCGCTCACCACACAGCCGGCTGTCAGGAGGGGCAAAATAATATTCACCAAATATTACAGCCATGAAATCCATGTAAAACAAGTCTTCAGTATGGTCAGATTATTTACAGTAGAGAAGTTCTCACATCTGCTCTGGTTGGGGCACTTTCAGTCTATATCTGGGGTGTCAAACTCAGCACCTGGAGGCTCAGCGTCCTACAGAGTTTAGCTTCAACCCTAATTAAGCACACCTGATCCAGCTAATCAAGGTCTTTAGGATCGCTAGAAACTTCCAGGCAGGTGTGCTGGAGCTGGCTGGAGCTAAACTCTGCAGACACTGGAGTTTGACACCCCTGCTCTATATATTGTGTAGTTTTCATACCTGGACAGGGCAACAGAAAGCAGGTCTGATTCTGGACGGTTTCCTGACAGGGCGGTCCGTTTGCACTGCCTCTGCAGGACCGTCTGCGCAGACGCAGCCCTGTTCCACACGACACCGAGCACTCGCTCCATGATCCCCAGGGGCCGTAGACAGGGCACACCCGATCCGAACACTCCAACGAGCCATTAACACACACGCTGCAGGAAGAGGAAATGAAAGCTCATCTCCGTTCTACTG
The DNA here is from genome assembly GCA_036877585.1 of Botia kubotai. NCBI lineage: Eukaryota > Metazoa > Chordata > Actinopteri > Cypriniformes > Botiidae > Botia > Botia kubotai. The sequence continues at coordinate 36,448 of JAZGTI010002142.1, forward strand.
CTCTAATGCACGGATGTGGTCCATTGAGACAGGAAAGACTGTAACAGTTACACTGAGGGTCACTCCATTTATACTTGTGTGTGTGTGTGTTCTCATAAACATCGTTGAACTGGTTCATATTTACTTCAGAGTATTTAGAAAGAGCTGCATCTGATAACATGTTCCTTTAAGACAAAATCTGAACCTTTCTGACTCAATCATTTGAAGTCATCTTGAGGGCCCCTAGTGGCCCCGGGCCCTTGGTTGAGTAACACTGTTCTAGGGACAGCCAGGGTTCTGTAGCTTTAACACACGCAGAAGCAGGTTCTCTCACCAGGTGTTGCAGTCAACAGTCACATTCTCTCCAGGCTGGATCTCCAGCGTGCCGTTCTCCAGCGGAACACCACAGCGACATTCAGTCACCCGCACACACACCCCGTCCTGCAGCAGCTGCCCGCCTGCACACCGACACCCTGCCAGACACACACACTCACAGCTCACTGCATGTATCCAGCCGTGACATCAGACCAGTGAGTGATGCTCATACCTGCGTGACAGACGCCCTGCAGACACTGAACGTGATCCCACAGATCTGCACAGCTGCGGGGACACTGATTGGCACAGGAGTCGTCATAGACACGCCCCCTGTCCTCACAGTGCTCACCTGATTGGAAGAATTCATCAAAACCAGTTCATTAGATCAAAACCAGTTCATTAGATCAATGACCAAACCTGCATGTATAGATTCAGTCCACACATGAGGGACATCCTGGGACACTTCTCAAACAGTATTAAAGAAGCTCTCGTGCATGCTGGACAATACCTGCTCAACCATTTAAAAAAGTTTTTAATTTTTAGAAATGTAATGAAAGAAATGTGGTTAGTAATGTAAGTAAACTAATGTAATTTCACATAGTTACGCCTCTAGAAGGTTTTGAAGATCATTAGAAACATCAGTAAAACATGTCCAAACATTTGACAGGTACAGTATTTATAATGTAATGTATACACAGTATAATGTAAATACAGTATTTATGTACTGTAAATGTACAGTATTTGAATGGCGTGCGTTTATACCAGGACAGAGGCCAGTGTTGCAGCTCTGAGACTGTGTCTGCAGACCTCTGCAGTCAGGTCCAGGATCAGAGGTCAGAGGTCGTCGCTCCCGCTGACGGAATCCTCCGCTGCAGGGGTCTTTACATACACTCCACGCGCTCCACACACTCCACTGACACAGATCTGATGACCACAGAGAGATTCGGTCAGGACACACACACGTTGGTCTGATCTCACACACACACACACACGCTGGTCTGATCTCACACACACACACACGCTGCTCTGATCTCACACACACACACACACACACACACACGCTGGTCTGATCTCACACACACACACGCTGGTCTGATATCACACACACAGGCTGGTCTGATCTCACACACACGCTGGTCTGATCTCACACACACACACAGTGGTAGATTTTGGTGTAAACAGGGTCTGATCACTTGAAGCACACTCAGAAACACACATACACACAATTGTAGTAAAAACGCTAATGTGTGTGTTGATGCATCTTGGATAACAGTCACAAGAACCAAACACTGTTGTGCCAAAAGAACTTTGCTGCTTTAAAATAAAATAAAAACTTTAAAATAAACAACTCATATTAAAGGTTGGGTAGCCAATCAGAGAGGCTAGCAATAGCAAGCTAACTTTAAAACCCTAAGATCACGCCCTCCCTTCAGAGTGCTCTCCAAAGCCACGCCCCCTCCAACACACAAACACGCGCGAGCAGGGTGCA
>JAZGTI010002143.1:0-38229 GCA_036877585.1 Botia kubotai
AAAAACATTTTGGTAGCCCGACTGGATGACACAATAGCCCTGGGATGTCGGGCTAGCGATTTTGCGAGGCCTGAAAAGCTATGCTAAGCTTTCCACACCTGCTAAGCACCTGCACTGCATCCCTTCCACATCCACAGCCTCAGCGCACACACAACTAATTAATAAATTCTGTACTGTGTACAGAAAAGCAGAAGATAAGAGATATGAACTCAAAGTGCAAAATAGCATGTTAAGTGTTTCAAAATGTCTGGTGTTCCTTATATCAAAATAGTAAGAACAGAGGAAAAAATAGTGATCGGACATAATTGTCTATATTGACATAGTATTTGATGCTTTAAGTGTTATATATATATATATATTTATATAATGCATAGGCTAGTATGTTATTACATTCATAATCATTGTTTTTGCTGGTGTAATGCAGATCACTTTGTGTGTGCTTAATTTATATTTTACCATTATCTAATAATTCCTCCCCAGGTACATATTTAAGCAATTCATATCATAAAAGTGTGACTAATTGACTAATGGCTTAAATGACGTCAGCATTCATAGAGAGCTTGAGCAGATAACAAGCTCTCATGCTACATCCAGGAGAAGCCCATAGAGGTTTTTTTTTTTTTACGTTGCTCACAAATACATGTGTATATGTGCAATGAGCACACCATCAGAAAGGGTTTTCAGTGCCGCCGGGAACATTGTTACCTCTATGCATTCTTCCCTAAAACCACTGCTGTGTTCGGCATTTTACAATAACAAAACCTTTAGTAAATTTTAACGTGCCTCTTTGACATTTAAAATACAAACATTTTTGCTGCATAATGATAACTCATCAATTGAGTTACAACAAAATCAACAATTCAAGCTTTATACGTAGTACAATCTGGATAAATTACATTGTTACTGCTAGGGAAATTACCACGACAGCCCTACCCACACAGAATCTGCAGAATTTACAAAATTAAAGCATCTGCATTTTTGTTTTTGATTTGATGTTTATTTATTTTGATTATGCTTTCAGGTACGAATAAGAGTGCAATAGCTTAGCTCAGTTTTACCATATTCAATACAAAGGATTTATCTCAGATGTATATCATTTTAAACATATTGGTCAAAAGTACTGTTCACTTTGTTTGGTGTAAAATGTTGGTGCATTTTCACTCAAAATACAGCATATAAACCAATTGAGATTGTAGTTGGCCTCAGTTCCCCATTTACTCAGGTTTCATTGGTGTTGTGGCTGGTGGTTAAATGGTTTACATATCTGGTGTTAGAATATTAGCTTTAGCTATTTTGAGCAGATGAGCCACAGTTGGGTTTGCAGTTACTCTAGCTCATGTAGGTTTGACCTTTTCACATGATATAGGCCTTCATGTTGAATAATTTCTGGTGTCACATGATACTGTCAGGTGCTGAAACAACTTGTGGTATGGGAAAAAAAAATGTGTATGGGAATAACAGGAAGCACCATGGTAGGGCAAAAGCATGTTGCTTCTTGTTATTCAGTGGGAAGTTCGACTGATATGTTTTCAGGGTCCTCTAATGCAAAAATGAACTAATCTGAATGATACACAGAGGTGAGCAGAATGTCTTCATGTGACAACTGTATAAACACTTGTTTGTAAGTTGAAATGAAGGGTAAATGACTTGGATCTGTGTAGTGTGTTTAGACACAGGATGGTCTTTCTGAGATCTCAACAACAAAATAATTGATGCCACTGTTTGTCTAGTGCGTGTACAGTATGCCTGACACGTAAGCTGCTCTGATTAGCAAAACAGAGCAAGTTAAAGCTGTAGTGGGTAGTTGGTATGATACAATACTTTGTCCTGTCCCTTTGTGCTAGCTTAATATGCAGTGAAAATAGTAATCAAACCCACTTGATGTTTCTTAAACAAATTTAAATATACTTGCGCTATCAAAATTGTTTTGCTTGCGGTTTATTTTGGGATCCTTACAAGCCTGAAATGGCAACATTCATGCATCCAACTGACAGTCCCTCATGGCATTGGAAAAATCTTCCTCAGGCATTGGATGGGGTATGTTAAACCTCATAATTGTATTGGTTGTTAATAGTAGTTGCAACTTGGAAATGTAAAAGGACATTATAAATGGTACATTATATTGTCTTCTCATAAGGGTAGTTTCAGTATATATTAACTTTAACCTGTTCCTTTGTGTGATTCTTATACAAGCCTGAGAATGTTATTTCCTCTTCCTGTTGTTAGATGCTAAACTTAATTGCCAAAATTGGAAACAGAGGTCAAGTTTCTCTGTGCCGCCAGAAGTAGAAGGAAGTTACTTCCCTATGTCTTTCATTGGAGTCAACTGCTGAATTTGTTGTTGTTGTTTTCAGTGAAGCTCAATAGGATAACCTATCCTAATCCTATCTGGTTGAGGAATCGGATAAAGTGTGTTTGTTTATGATGGCCCAGCACTCATCAGTAACTCTTAAATCAGCTGGTCTCCAAAGAGCATGCCTAAAAAGTACCTTTTTTTTTTTTTTTATTTTTTTTAAGAAAAAGTAGAGCCCTGCATCACAGTCTGAATACTGTTCCACCTAAATAGAATGAAATACACTGAACGACCACTTTATCTGTTTAGAGCATAAGTCATGCAGTGCATAGACCATAGGATCTGCAACCAAGCATTAGAATGGAAAGGTGATTTAACTAACTTGAAACATTGCTTTTTTTTTTAAGTTTTCAACTTCTGATCTACTGGGATTGTCAAGTAACCACTAGACCGAGTTATGCAAAGTTGCACATCTTTGAATATACAACACCTTGTACTGTGAATCCGCTGGGTTACAGCAGCAGACCACACAGGTGTGCATCCCTTTTTGACCACAGCATACTCATCTTCTAATGGCTTCCAGGAAGTAACTTGTCACGTCATAAAGCTTAGAGCATCTTAAACTGGTTTCTTGAAAAGTGAGTGTACTCAGTTGGCCTTCACAGTCACCAGATCTCAATCCAGTAGATCAAGGATGTGGATCTTCTTGCGTCATGGTAAACTTTCAAGAATACCATAGCAATACCGTGTGTGTGTGTGTGTGTGTATCAGATTTATATCACAATAATTTGCAATTTATTACAGCATAACAGGAGTTTTCAACATGTGGGACGCACCTCCCCAGGGGGGCGCCAGGTGTGCCGGGGAGGCACGCATAGGTGGTTACAAATAGTCTCTGTGCAGTAGGGAAACAATTAAAGGCCACATTTGTTCACACAGCAGCAGAATATGGTTGTCAGTCCTGTATTAGGGTTAGGTTGCGACTCACAACTGCATTTCCAGTTATGCACAGTAGATCCTTTAACACCAAACAGATGCACTGTAGTGCAGTATTATATCTGTTTCAGTCATATAAAAAGCTGGAGATCATCCTTTCCTATGTTGGTTGACTGCATCATTCAGAGAAACAGAAGGAATGATAGGCTTTTATCTGTCTGTAACTCAAACTAAACGGACAACAAAGAGAACAAAAGCAATGTAGACAAAACAAATTAAAGTTATAGAAACTAATACGAAAATTGATTTATGAAAATAAATGTAAAGTTAAATGTCTTAAAGTGCAAACATTTAAAAAAAAACAATACACACACTGTTTTTGTAGGCAGAGGTGGCTCTACAAATGATCATTTTCTGTCACATACTGGGATGTTAGTCTTCTGTCATGCTCTAGGTTAAGTTCTTAATTTTTAATTTTTTAATTTTAAATGTAGGGTAGGCAATTTAGGAAAGGCTAGCAATAGCAAGCTTAAGCATAAGATGAACCCTCCCTTCAGAGCGCTCTCCAAAGCCATGCCTCCATCAAAACACCTGAACATGGCACAACGGTATACAAATACATAGTTTGATACGCATGTAGGGCGTCCTTCGGACTGAATGCAATGATTGGACCAAAATTGAATGCCCCTGTGCCTTCCACAGAAGATATATAGACAAAGATATATTCAGATCACTTTATAAATTGCTTTTATAATTTTTATTTTTTTATATAATTTTTTAAGAGAACTCTGTTATAGGCCTTTTCTTTTTAATCTATGGTTTTAAAATGCTAAACTAACTATGGAATTAAATTGAATAGCAAATTGTTCATGAAATTTCTGGTGCTTTTTTAAGTCTTTTGTTTATGGCTTAAAAAAGAATATATATATATATATATATATAAACTGTTTTTAAGTAACCAGTACTGCAGACAAAACAAATGATACTTAGTATAATTTCTACATGTATTTCTACATAACATCATCACAGTCCTACATTACAAAATGAATTAATTCTGAACCCTGTTGTGTTGTCACGCAGTCATCTGCCATTTGAGTGTGAAACATGTACAGGTCCTTCAGTTAGGAATATATTTTCATATGAAAACTGATTAGTCATGCAGGGGGCAGTAAGAGCTGCTTATAACAGAGAAATGGACGTCATTCCTCAGTGCTTCATATGATGACTGCTTCCTCTCCAGTAGGATAATTTCTTTAGATGAAAAATCATTAAATGGTGCCCATTCAAAATAGTTCTGTGCCAGTGGTACCATGGTGCCGTGGTAGTACCAGATGATAATAAAATGGTACTTATAAAACAGATAAAACGGTTTCTTTCCTTGATGCTGATCAATAGACGTGATTTGTATGTTTAAACAACCTGTGAGGCCTCTTGGCCTCTTCATATAACTGTACTGCATTTAAATTGGACTGCTTGTTTGTTTCCTAGCAACGCCCTGGTACTGTTTACATAACAGGGATTGTATCTTAAAAAATAAAAAAAAAACTTTAATTCTTGATATTTTCTAAAAGCAATAAGACACTCCATATTGTAAATATAGTAATGACTGAGGGTTTTGTTAGGCATGGCAATAAAGCATAGCCTTTCGTACTATATTGCTTGTATGCACTATAGTGTGTCTCCAAGTAATCTTACAGAAATTGTACTATTTATTATTGTTACTATCATAAAAATAATAACAAGAATATTTGTAAGGACATTTTTTTATTCCACTATCCTAAAAGGTCTACTTATGAAAGATATGAATTACTGAAATTGTGTTGTTGTGATAGCATCGACACAAGACATGATGTGGTGTTCCTTTAAGTACTATTTGAATTTCATGTATATGAATATAGAAATCACATCGTACCAATGGTATAATGGTATGATAGTACCATGGTAATGGTTTCGGCTGGCAGTGTCACAGTAGTTTGTAGCAACTTTGTTTTTTCTTCTTGTTGGCAGAAAGACATTGTTTGACCTTTGGTTCTTGCATGTGCAGTCTCTGTGAAGGCTTGTGTGTTGGTGGTTAGATGTTCTTGTTTGCTTAGCAGAGTGCCAAGTCAGTACTGCCCCATCAGCTGCATGTACAAGAGAATACAGACTTTTTACATAATTTCTTTATCTTTTGATGTGGCACATTTATTTTCCACACTGATAAATTTAGACAGAGGAAAACTGCTTTTGTTTGTTTTTCCTGTAGGCCTATATGCTTTTCTGATGCTATGCTCTGCTACCTTAAAACAAGAAACAACTGAGCTTTGTGTTTTTTGACCTTCTGAACATGGCATTTGGTAGGATACCAAATATGGCATAAATTGTCTGTCTCTCATTCATGAAAAAAAAAATTCAGACTCCCTTGTTGGTTTACTAGTGATTGACCAATATAATTTTGTTTTTATGGCCAGTATCTAGAGATATTTAATACTCAGCAGATTAAAAATATTCAGCAGTGTTTTTCAAGGCAGTTAAATGCAAGTTTAGTTTGAGATTTATTTTGGAGTGTACTCTGATTTCACTGTTTGAGTCAGTGGAATTGACTACTGGAGTTGACCTTTACTTTTAAAAACAGGTTCAGGATTTGGAATAAAATTATAACACTTAATATGAACAAGAATTTTTTTTTTTTTTGTGTCACTGTTATTAATAATTGCAATTAGAATCAGTGTTGTGTCACAAACCCAATAAATGGCCATTCATTATTACAGAAATAAGAAATCCGTTCTTATTTCTGTAATAATAAGAAACCCACGAGGGCAACTGATTAAATGTAAAAAAGCAGAAAGGTTTCTGTGAGGGCTGGTTTAGGGTTGGGGGATAGAATATACAGTTTGACCACTAGTTTTGTTTATACTAGTAAGTTAATTTGCAGCAAGCAGTATAGACTAAAGTTTTTACAAATATACTTTCTGTTTTAGACTGCAGTACATTTTGTTAGTTGAATCTAGGTATGTGTTTGTTAACTCAAGCCACTTCATGGGTCACAGAATTCACACAGCAGTTCTTGTATAGAAAGAGCTTTTCTGCAGGGCTGAATGAGTCTGGGATATCTGCCCTACATAAGGACCTGGAATACAGTGAAACATGTTGGTTTATGTTGTATGTTTCACTAAAACACACCTTTAATCCTCTTAGGCAGGTCTGGACTAAATAATTGTCTCCTTGATTTATGCTTTAATTATATAACTGGTAATATCTGTCTCTTTAAAATTCTACTAAACAAGGGTGTAAATCTTGGAGCCTATTCTATTTCAATGTTTACACAGAAGTTAATGGAGAGAATTAAAAAATGTTTTCATTTCACACAGTCCCTAAACTAACAAACAGATATTCTTAAAATGTCATTGCTAAGAAATGCCTTTGCTTACATTAAGGAAATTCTCTGTCTCATAGAAGTGCATTGTGTTGTAAATTAAGTTTTAACTCTAAGCATGACCAAAATGCACGATAGGTATCTTACGATATCATTTGGAGTGATAAGATATACAGTCGAGATAATGTAAAGAAGCTGAGTGGGCAGCCAGTTATGAGGTCATCGTCATGTTAACAATATACTGTAAAGATGTTATCCTGTGTCCAACAGACTGGGTTATAAGTGACCACGTCATGAATACAGACAGTGAGTAATGCAATATGAGGTAATGTTCCACAGGTAAAGAGTTCCTGTTTGCAATAGGTGTGGCATTTTTAGGTTATTAAATCCTTCATGCAGTACCACTATATATTCAGTGTTTTTCTTGTTGTTTGTTCTTTGTTAGTTAGAAAGTAACTTATTTGGCCCACTCTATATTTAGATGTAAATAACGGTACAATGTTTTACTTTAAGATATATAACACACAACAGATACACATCACTGATGTGCTATTCAAATACTTATCTTTGTATTTTCTCTTTATTGTTGGTAGACAGCTGTTTGGGTTCACTCAGTTATATCATAATGGAAATGGTAAAACATCTCATGGTTGAGATTGGCGTCACTGATTAACCAATAGGCCTATTATGGAATGTGTATTTGGTGTGTGTGTGTGTGTATATTATGTAATTTATATAATGTTTATATATATATATTATTTCAATTGACAATAAATAAACCTGGGTGGCTCATACAAAGTTAAAGCTGTAGATTTAACCTATACATTTTGAAATAATGTTTTGGTCAATAAAATGTAATATTAGTTTAAATATCGTAAGTCAATATTTTAAATGCATAGCATTAAAGTTAAATGTTAGCATAAAAGAATATAAGAGTTACTGTGTATTAGTTACTGTATCTGTAGTCCCAAACTAAACCTTTAGCTGTAGGAAACAGACTGTTCTTCTGTACTTAATACCCTTAGGGAAAACAAAAGATTGTTTTGAATACAAATCTAGATTTTGCTTACTGCATATGGTTATATCTCATCCAATGTCTCAATGAATTTATTGTAAACAATTAGATAAGCGGCTAAGAGTCTTACAGATTTTTTCATGGGTGAGGTTCTTATAAATTTTGTGGCTTGATAAAGTATAACTTGCATACACATTTTCTGAAACTTGTGACAAAACTGTATATATTGGACTCCTGTCTGATAATCCAAAGGTCATTTGAACAATCACCACTGTGTCCTAATGCAGGGCATAAATTTGATATAGTATCTTTAAACTTTGAGGAGTATAACTATTAACCCTGCATCAAACACAGTAGGCAGGTAATATCTTCCAGTTTTCCAAATGCTTTGAACGTTTGACACAGACAAAAAACAGTTGATCTCTGCAAGCTTAAATTGAAGTATCAGCTGCAGGCAGGCACACTTTATAGGAAAGATGGCTGTGAAAGGAACCTGTTTCTTCCTGAAGCAGCTCACCTTGACTTGTCTTTCTGATGACTTTAGTAAATATATTTGGTCAGATTGTTGACTTGAGCTGTTTAAGGTGCCCAGAAATGATAACACCATGTACATGCAGAACCATGTACAATGTTCAAAATGAACATTGTTCAAAATGTAAGTCATTAACAACTCTTATGTTTTTTTTATCTTACTGTTATTTCAGTAAGTTTTATCCATTTTATCTTGTTTGTTTACTTGAATATGGATTGTGTTACCTTTTTGTGCTAATGCTGTATTGTAAGGCAAACTGTTATTTTATTTAATTTGGTTAGATTTTGTAGTTTCTAATGGGACATTTTGAACATTGATTAGTATTGTGACTCATTATGACAGTATGATTATGACATCCCTGGGAAATTAATTATAGTTATTATTGTTATATGTCATTTAACTGATACTTTTAAATTCAAAGTGACTAATTCAACCTTTTTATGGATTATCTATCTAGAAAAGCCTGGGTTTGAGTGCTATGCACCATATCACTGTAATTGGTTTAGATGGCACGTCCACAGATTACTAATGAAGCATTTACAGATCATCAGATTTGTATTGCACAAAAAGGGCAGAAGCTTTAGCAAGAATCAAAAGATCTAATCTGATTGGTTGGCATGACTCACCTTCTTGCAGTCAGGGTGCACGGGTATATTTATCAGTCCACTACGAAACAATGTTTTGTGTATGCGTAACTAGGCTGGTACCAAGTTCAGTTCCTATGAAGAACTAGCCACTGGATTTTCTAGTATTTCAGAAAATGTGTCTCTTTTGACTCTTATTGGTTGGATTTGGATCAGTCACTACATCAGTATATTGATGCGGAAGAACATAAAAGTAAACAAGAAGTTGTAATGAAACTTCTAAACAAAACAATGTATATAAAACTTTAAAAAAAAATCTTTAAAATTAAAAAACTGTTTATTTCAGAGAAGTACCCGTACTACCCGAATTGAGCTTCACATGATCTGTGTTACAGCATGTTAATATTCGGCATACTGAAGACCTTCCATGAAGCCTTGTGTATGCATGTGTGCTTTTTCAGATCAGGTTCTTTTTGTTTTAAGATGCATGTAACCAGGTGCATGTTAAACCTGCATGTGTAAAACCTGTTTTAAGAATGCATGACGTATGGTCTCATGTGTTTTTTGTGGCCACCTCAGTATGTGGTTTTTGTGATCTGATTAGAAAATGTTTTGGGCCCTGTTTACTTTTAGCACTGACCAACTTTGATCAGATCACCAAAAATACATCATAATAACAGGTAATAGGTAAATATGTTCTGATGTTCTACTGGTTTGTTATGACAAACAATTGCTGTGGTTTTATTGGTTTTATATCTACAATATATAAACCAAAGCTCTAATAAGCAAAGAATGAAGTGGTTGGTGGCATCACATGTCAGTCACACAGTCTGTTCCTGTCTTAGGTGGGCAGTTCTCAGTCAGAATAAGCTGCAATTTAAATCAGAATTCATGCTGACAGTGTGCATGTTTTTGTAATGCCATTAGCGAATCCTTTATTAGTCACAGGGCATTTACGTTTAGGAGATTGTCTGTAAAATTGTGGGCTCCCATAAACAAAGATGGCACTCTTATTAATTGAAAACTTGCATGGTTGAGCTCAACTGTAAGTAAAGTTATTGACTAATAACTTTGGGACTTTTTACAATATGGACATACAAATATTTATTACCAGTTTGAAATCAATTTGACTGTGCATAGAAATGTGATATGCCATGTTTGCACAAATTTACTAGTCCCTGGAAAGTAGCCATGTGTCTGTTCCATTAGGTTTTATAGCAATGTTCTCCCAAACATCTGGGTTGGTAATTTTACCTCTTTTCTACAGTGAGACAGAGAATATAGTGTCATGAATCATTTCCCTCAAATAAAAGGGAGTTCCCTTAAAAAACATTCACTGGGTCTCCATGTGTTTACATACACTGGGAGGAACCTCTTCCTCTACCATTGTTCCATAGCATGGTGTTACTTAGCCCATTACATGCCCTTTCAGTTCTATTGGACAAAGAGATGAAGGTGTTTAGGTCATATGGTGTGGTGTATTGTTTGGGATAGTAACAATGCAACAGTATCAGTATAACAAGGATACAGTACTACAATACAAACCTGAACAATGCTTTACCAGTTAAGCTAAAGGTAAATGTAAAAAAAATGTTTTGGTTTATAGGTTTTAACATTTGTTTATTTATGAAAGTAAACACTTGATTATTTTATGGATATTAATGACAAACAGCACAGGTCATTGTGTGCAACTCATATTGTGATATTGTTATTTTGGTGGGTTATGCTTTTGCAAGTAATAGTACACCTGTATTATATTATATTACTATTTTATGTTCCCACTTTATATTAGGTGTTTGATAAATAATACATAAAACAAGAATGTTGTTCAACAAAATTTAAGATATTTCTTTTTTGGCTACCACCACAGCTAGGGTACAGTGCAGGTAGGATAAGGGCTAGGTTTAGGCTGATGGGTGGGTTTCGAATTAGAGATGTGGTGAAAAGTGTATCAACAGATTTACAAGTGGGTGTAAATTGGGTCAATTTGATGTAATTTCCAAACCAGTTTTTACCTTAATTTGGTGGTTGATAAATTTTAATTACAATAGCACAGGGAAGCAAACTATGCTATGACATTTTTGCATTTAAATTAAATGAATAATTAAATACGATTTAAAATGAATTACTGTGGAAAAAAAACATGAGAAACAAAAAATAAAACACTTTCAGAATGTGTTTTGTTTGCAGCCATAAATAGTGTTTATATCTTGGCATTTAGAGCAACATTTAGAGCAACTTAACAACCAAATGGCATCAGGAAATGTCTGCAAGCTGATATTTTTTGTGTGGGTGTTTATCACTTGGCTGTGGCATTATACTAAGGATAATTATGTTGTTGTGGGGACCTGAATAACAAAGTTTGCATTCATTTCAGTGGTTTAGTTTTGGCTACATTATGTGTGCAGCTCAAAGTTAATATATATGACTGTTCATTTTAACAAATAAACAATGTTCAACCCTTTTTACTTACTTAATGTGATACATTTCCAAGTCAAACTGCATCATCAAAAACATATTGGGCTAAGACCTGATTTTATTTCTCTGCAATTGATTGGATAGTAAAACGATGTGTGACTGGTGGTTGGTGGAGAGGGAATACAAATTTTAGCATGTGGTGATATCATCTTAAAGATTTTACAGAGGCTGTTTTTACATTTAGATTACAGATTATTTTATTTGAGAAATATGAAATTGCATTTTTTCTTAGGACTAGTCTTATTATTATTCATTTTTATTTTTAATTCCTTTTATTCAAGGTTTTTGGGGCCTTTGGGTTCCTTAACATGCTCAAAAACTTGGCACATACAATATTGTAAATTATCTTGCCATGGTAACGTGTCAAACATTAAAACAATATTTAGGTGTATTTGAGGTGGTTAACTTTCTTGAAATGGCATGAGATTTGGCACACGCACCATACTGGTCGCCTGTAAAGTAAAAGCTTAGCTTAGACATAGGCAGGGGGGGGGCTTTTTAGCGCCCCTTTTGACTAAAGTGATGGGGTTAGTTTGACCAAACTTGGTACATCTATTGTTCTTATCAGACTAGACAGCTTTCAGAATTACATTCTTTAGCTCTACCCAACAGGATTGTTACCAAATTTGGCAAATGTTATGCCAAGGCATTGAAGATTTTTTTTTTTTGTCAAATAAGTTTTATTAAAAGATAAAGATTTTGACAATGGATTTACAATCCATATAATATTGTAATATTGTATCCATAGTATAATATTACATTTGTTTATATATAGCATAGTTTATATATGCGCTCTGTTCAAAACTAAAAGTCATCACGTTCTTTATCTGAGGAGAAGGTGTACTCGCTGTCCAGAATCATCTTCTGAATCAAGCTTCTTCACTCGTGTAGCGCGGCATCATTTAAACACGCAGATAAAGTCAGTAAATTCTATAATGAAGCTTCGATGATTTCTGCAGCTTTTCGGGGGCGTGCACATGATTACCTGACTCGCCCCAGATATTTTACATATGAACAGCGCGCTCAGTGCGAGGCGATCACATTAGCGGTAATGAGGTGATACAGCAGAAACGATACATCTTCTAACTTTCATACGGATTACTTAAAAAGAGAATATTTGTTTTTGAATTTGAATTGGTTTATGTTAAAGTACACATTTCAAGCTTTCTATACGTATATATATATTATGTCGGTGGGGCACGTATTCACTGAGATTTAGGTTGTTTTATTTATGTGTCTGTGAAAAGAGATGACAGAGACAGCGAAGGCAGAGTGCGTACCCTGTCTGTTTTCTTCTTTTTATAAAAGCACAGGGNTTTATTGTTATTATGAGTGAATACAAATAAAAATAGACCCTTTACAGATTCGAATGATGTATTGGTTGTATCTGTACGATCAAAAATGACGGAGCATTTTGCGCTCATTTCCGCGTTATCATCAAAACATGCCTCAAAACGCGCCGGCACGTTTGTCGACCCCAGAGGGCTAAACTTATCTGCCACATTTCCTCAGAGGTTTCCACTCATAGTTCCTTCTCCCATTCTTTTTTAAGAAAACTTAAGGATAAGTAAAGGATTGTAGCAGATCGTAAATTATCGGTAGTGCCTTTTTACTTCCTTTACACCAGTCAAGACACTTATCAATAATTGAGGGTGATGTATTATCCAATGAGGGTGTATGAGCACGTATATAATTCTAAAAAAAGTCTAAAAAAGATGAAAAAAGACAACAAAATTTTTTGTTGCAGCTGACTAAAAGATGCCAAAGCCCCATCAATGAAAAGGTCCCCTATAGTACGTACACCCATTTCTCCCCTTTGGACAAAGGTCCCATCCAATCTTGATGGGGTAAATGATTTATTCTTTAGAAATGAAAGGGACCTTATTTTGAAGTGTTCTTTTACCTGTTTCCAGATACAAAGTATATTTCAAATTATGATACTATTATTGAAGGTAGAGTGATCCAGAGTTACAGGGGAATTACTGCTCCCGGGTTGTATGAATAACACTGATCACGGACTATTTGGAGCCAAAATGACGGAGCATCATGATCATCGAACCACACTGAAATTAGACTTATGTAGCAAGCCCAGTAAACCCTGAAAAACATCCCAAAGATTTTAATAGTATCTAAAATAAATAACTGGCAGACTCACATGGGGTTTAGTAACATATAGCAGGATGTCATCTGCATATAAAGATATTTTTTTAACTGTATTCAAAGTATTAAAGCCATAGATAGAAGGATCATAACGAATGTACTGAGCAAGGGGCTCTATGGTCAGCACATATAAAAGAGGAGAAAGGGGCAACCTTGCCTAGTCCCTCTTTGGAGATTAAAGGGACCAGACAAAGTATTATTAGTTAATACCCGAGCTGTGGGACTTTTATACAAAATCTTAATTCAATGTATAAAGTTATCACCCACGTAAAATTGTTCTAGTAGTGCAAAAAGGTAATGCCATTCGACTGTCCAATGCTTTTTCAGCATCGAGAGAGATTATTGTTTTGTGAAACATTCCTACCAGGAATGTTTCCGTGTTTTGTGAAACATTCCTACCAGGAATAAAACCAGTATGAATTAGACTACTAATTAATCTACCAAGTCTATTTGCGAGAATCTTTGACAGTATCTTCTAATCTACGTTAAGGAGAGAAATCGGTCTGTATCCTTCCACCTCCTCTGTATTTTTACCTTTTTTTGGAATAACAGTTATAACTGTTTCATTAAATGTTGATGGTAGTCCAGTCACTAGTGCCTCCTCAAATGTTTTGAGGAGGTAGGGGGAAAGTATATCAATACATTTTTTATATAACTCAGAGGGCAAGCCATCCGGGCCTGGAGTTTTACCACTCTTTAAAGAAATAACTGTGCTTTTCTTAACTCTTCTCTAGAAATATCCTTATTAAGGGAATCACACTCATCCTGATTAGGAGAAGGAAGATTACCTGAAACTTATCCATAGCTTGTAAGGCAATGCAAGGGTCAGAGAAGTATAAATTTGAATAGAATTCCTTGAAGCAATTGTTTATACCTTTAGACGAAGTACATTCGGTTCCAAGTTTTGTCTTAATCTTATGAATTGTCTTATCATTCTCTAATTTATGTAACTGTTATGCAAGTAGTTTATGTGGCTTATCCCCGAATTCAAAATATTTCTTTTTAATAAAAAGGAATGATTTACTCAATTTGTCTGAAACTATTATATTATACTCATATCTTAACTGTAGATTTTTTTTGCATATTTTTAATGAGGGATTTTGTGCATTTTTACCATCTAATTGATGAATTTGTTTTCCTAACCCTAAAAGTTTTGTTTTATACAGTTTATTTTTGGACCCCTGATCCTCTTAGAGAACACATCCTCTTAAAAATGCTTTCAGTGTTTCCCAAAGTAGTCCTGGTGAAACTTAAGGGGTATCATTATTCTCCAAAAATATTTCCAATTGTATCAGCATGTAATCATGAAATTTAGGATCACTGACAAGCTAAGGATCGATTCTTCACACAGGACGTGAGGATGATAAATTAAGTTAAAATGTAACAGGAGCATGATCTGAAATTAGTATATCATGGATCTTATGATTCATGACATTGGAAATTAATTGTTACGGTGTAGTGTTGGGGAACTGAGACAAGAGACCAGAACGCGGGAATAAATAACAAAAGGGTATTTAATAACTGAAAAGCAAACAACACTAACCGTATAAATGAAGGTAACAACAAGTGCAACAGCAGCGTGACTCAAGGAGATAATCCAAAATACATAGAACAACGAGAAATCCAAAAACAATCCACATACAATTCAACAATAACCGACAAACTGAACATAAGAACAGGGAACTTAAATAGGGCAACTAATCAAAGGTGAAACAGGTGAAGATTACCAAACAGGAAGTGCATGAAAACAGGGAAAACCAGACACAGACAGAAAACTTCAAAATAAGAGTCCGTACACGTAACATAACACGTAACGCCGTATAAGCACCACTGAGGACCAGGGTGGTACCGATGGTGGGAGGAGCCAGGGCGGAGGCTTGAGGAGTCAGGGCGGAGGCTTGAGGAGTCAGGGCGGAGGCTTGAGGAGCCAGGGCGGAGGCTTGAGGAGCCAGGGCGGAGGCTTGAGGAGCCAGGGCGGAGGCTTGAGGAGCCAGGGCGGAGGCTTGAGGAGCCAGGGCGGTGCCCAGAATGCAACCAGGACGGTGGCCCACGGTGGAAACGATGGAGGGAGGAACCATGGTGGAGGTGAGACCAATGACTCCATGGAACTGACCGATGGCGGCGGAGACGGGGGCAGCAGAGATTGAGGCGGAGGCTGATTGCCGACGAGCCAGGGTGACGACGAGAGTCCTGAGGGCCGAGGTGGAGCGGACGGCTTCGTCGACCGAGGTGGAGATCCGGAGAGACGCAGTGGAGCCAGAGCGATGGAGGACTGAAGGGGAGCTTGAGGAAAGTAGGAGCCCAACGGAGCCGGTGAGACGGAGTGATGAGGTGAAACTGGAGGAGTGTAGTCCAGAGGAGAGGAGATGGCGGGACGACAACTGACCGAGGCGGCGCTGGAGGGACAAGAGAGCCGGGTGGAGCTGGTAGACCGACAGGCGACGATGGAGACAAGGGAGCTGAAAGACATAGAGGAGCCGAAGGGTCGTAGGGCCGAGAAGGAGTCTGGGCGCTGGAGGCAGGAAGCAGAGCTGAGAAATCCTCTGTCTTCAGCCAAGATGTGGCTGGTGGTTGACAGCCCAGCAGCGAGCCCACGACACTGTTGGTGGACTAAGGGTGAGCAGAGGGACTGACAGGCTCCAGCGACATCGGAGATGAGACCGGGAAAGACATATGAGGAGGTGGGAGAGGGAGGTTGGGTGGGATTACTATATCATCTGAATTTATAGACATAACAGTCTCTATACTCGAATCCAGTCCATACTCACCCCCAGTGGTGGTGTCATGGGCAGGGTCCTCCAGGCTACCCTCATGCTCCACTGGCAAGACCACGTTATGATTACCCGGGGCTGGAATCCGCTTCATCTACGACGAGGTTCAACCCCGCCAGCCATAGAGCTAAATTTACGTAGCCCTTTAAAGTCCACAGTAAATCCGCGTGTGGCATGACAAAACGGCCCGCACCACAATACCTCCATCAGGACGAGGTCATCAAACGAGGAGTTATAGGCAAAATCCAGAAATTCTTGTACATAGGTCTCCATGTTCCTGCCATTCTGTTGAGGCCAGGGGTCTATGGTGACGAAAAAACAAAAACCCAAGGAAAAAAAATTGGACTGACAAACTGAACATAAGAACAGGGAAATTAAATAGGGCAACTAATCAAAGGTGAAACAGGTGAAGATGATTACCAAACAGGAAGTGCATGAAAACAGGGCAAACCAGACACAGACAGAAAACTTTAAAATAGTCCGTACACGTAACATTAATTTATTTTCTACCAAAAAGTAATGAGTGTGTGTGTATACATTGTGAACTTGTGAATGAAAAGTAGAGGTATCTCAGTGAGATTACATTACATTCACTAATGTAATAGGGAAGGAATGCATCTCACCAGATAATATAATGTACCGACCCTCTTTGTCTGTTTTCAAGGTTTTACGTTTAAATGGTACACCTTTTTGTATTAGGATAGCGACCTCTCGAGCTTTAACAGGAAAATTAGACTGATGTATATTTTCTATCCACCTGCATTTCAACTTATCCTTGGAATCAAGTTTCAAATGTGTTTCCTGCAGAAAAATTATATCCGCAGCAAGTGATTTTAAGTGTGATAGTACTTTACTTCTTTTAACAGAAGTAAAGTACTTTTAACAGGGTGATTTATTCCTTTCACATTCCACAAAGCAAAAACAAGCCCTTGTCTGTTACCTGATGTTACAGCATTACTTTGCATCATTCAGAAGCTAATAAATTATTACCACACATTTTATCGCTTTGACTTAGCTCAAATAGGCCCCACCCACCCACCAGCTTAAATAACAGCCCCGTCATCTAACCGACATCTAAAACCAGAGGTACAAGATGAAATAGGCTAAATCGAAAGAAGTTGAAAAAAATAAAAATAAATGAAAAGTATCAGAACAGTAGTAATATGAGTATTAACACACAAATTAAGTATTCTAGAAAACACCTAACATGAATATATTATTCGTTAACCTTCAAACTATAAATCAATGCAGCTCCACAGTGAAGAGTTTCTAAAATTTAATTTTATTCTGTTGCTATTGTTTTTAATCACACTTGCATTTATATAGATTTAAAAATGACAATATCTTAAAAATATGTTTATTATACATGAAGTTTAGATAAGTTTAGATGAACTCTGACCTACTCTAGTTCAAAGGTCAGTATTGTGCGTGTGACAAAACTTCAGTGCTTGTGGAGAGTAAGCTAGCGAGCGCAGCGAAGAGGGGCGCTGAATGCAGTTTCTTACCCCAAACACATGGCATAAAAAAGAAAGAAAACTTATCACTTTCACAACGAATGGGAGGAGGAGTTATTTTTTACGACTGTGAGAGAAACCTGCGTGTGTCTCATTTGCGGGGTGACTGTGGCGACGGCAAAGCGGCACAATGTGGAGAGACACTTGCTAACTACCATGCTAACTACCCACCGGGAAGCGCACTACAGTTAAACAGTTATAATTTTGTTAAAAATGCAGCAGATTTGGTCATTAGTTCAAAATGTGACAAGATTTATTTAAAAATACGTAAGTTGATTTTTCTTTAACATTACATAATTGATAACTTTTAAAAACATGGTGCAATATAGTTCATGATTTGTTAAAAGGGTTTGTCAGTGGCTAGTGAAAATAGGACATTTTTCCTATGAAATGTAGTGATGTAAGTGATCATCTGAAAATTTAACAATTACTGAGATTAATAGAAATAAAGTGCTGAATATCGATATCCGTTTCCCACCTTGTTGTCATTGTTGATAATTATTGTGAGAAATTATTAACATGATCAGTGTCTTCACACAGATGAGTATCATTAATCATTATTAATAATGTATAACTAAAGGCAAACTGAGCAAATTTGTTATTTCAGAAGAGTGCATCAAACTGGTAGCCCTTCGTATGACTCAGTACCCATGTAAGCAAGTAGCTCTCAGTTTCAAAAAGGTTGGTGACCCCTGCTGTAGACCATACTTGACACCAGGTTTGTCCTTCAACAGTTCCCTTGCTCGTTTGAACAGTGTGCAACGTTTCAAAACTGCTGGAGGATAATCGGGGAAGATGTTGATTCACGAAAGCCCTTGGTGGTTCCTCATCTCCGGGACGATTTCGCAATGCCGGATGAGCGCGATCCACAAGTGGCAGATTATTTAGTGATAATGCCTCCATTAGAAGTTGCACCATAAAGTCCCTCTGTTTCATCCCGGACTCGGCTCCTTCTTTAATGTGTAAAACAGATGTTTTGTCTCCTACTTACTCCTTCAAGGTCCATGCATTTATCCGTAAGTTGCTCAACAACTGCCCACTTCTTGCTCAAGATTAACTACCGTATCTGATGAAGTTAGTTTCCAAGCTTGCCAGCTTTGAGGTATGCTCGTCCACCGTGACTTTAACTGCCGAAATCGCAGTACTGGCCTTCTGATGGAACACTGTGAGCTCTCCTTGCATCGAAACAGCAAGTTGTTCAATTTTGGAGTCTATTATCTCCCCTAAATCAGATTTAATTGAGTGTATTTCCGGGCGCAGAGAAGAGATTGTGCTAAGAATTGCTGCGTTACCTGCGTCCTGAGTATTTTCAGCCGGTACATCTTCTGTACCAGAGTCCGAGGCGGACGTGGCCTGACCTGCTGCTTTATGGTTGGCTAGCATGTTTAACTATGAATATTCTAAACCAGCAACCTTGACAAATCGATCAAAAACCTGTTCCTTTCTTAACAAGAAAAAGTAATTAAAAGATGTTCTGAATGTATTTTATAGGATTTAGTGCGGAGCTATGAACCCGGAAGTCCCCAAAGCATTGAAGATTTTTGATATTTCGAACAGTATCAAGTTCTGGCAATAAATGCAACAGGAGGTGTCTGCATGCATTGATTGATTTACGTCAAATTTGTGAAATATGTTTGGTGTTGTGGTCTGATCACAATGATGTGGCTATTGTGAGTCACAGTTAAAGCACCTGGCAGCAGAAAATGCGTCACTTACAACAGACTTTGAAATAGTCCTCAGTTAGCCATTACAAAATGATGTCAGTTGTGATGATATTGAGGGGGGATTTCAGAATATCAGTCAGAAATCATGCTGATTGAAGATACAAAACTTTGGATGATAGAAGTAGATATTTTCGGCATAGTAAGCCGAAAGCACAAAGCATAGTACTATGTTCTTGAGTTAAATACATGATTAAGCTCATACAATGTCAGAAATGGATATGTTGCCCTGTGTTTAATATGTGTATTGCTATGAACTCTGCAGTGCTATTTCTAATGTAGATATAACGATCTGCTCTGTAAGTTTCCTAATTAATCTCCATGTTTATCTCTCCCTCTCCTTCAGCCGGATAATATCCTCTACCCTCCCTCCATGCTTTTTCACAAGTCCAGTAACCCAGAGGTCTCTCACGGCAACAATTTAGCACTTAAATTAAAAAGACAGCTCAGCGAAGACGGCAGGCAGCTCCGGCGAGGGAGTCTAGGTGGTGCTCTAACAGGTAACACACTCCTCTTTGTGTAAAATCAAAGTCCAATTACTAAGCAGTGTTACTCATTTTGCATAAGGGCAACCAATTATAACAGTTTGCTTTTTATTATTAGGGCCAAGCACTGAAAATGCAAAGGGCCCTATTGTTTTCCTTAGCATTATTATTAGGGCCAAAGCACTAAAAGTGCAAAGGGCCCTATTGTTTTCCTTTGGATTATTTTTATTTTATAGGGCCCAGGCGCTGAAAGGCTCTGTAGCACCCCCTTTTGACTAAAGTGACTGGGTTAGTTTTGTCTATGGTCATTAAGCTTGGTACATGTATTGTTCTTATTAGGTGGACAACTTTCAAAATGAAATTATTGATTACCTTTAAATTGAAGCTGTATGTTTGGTCCTAGGGGCTGATAATAAAGAGGTGGCTTTTGTGAGTCACAGGCATAGTGTCAGCAAGTGGCAGAATGCTTAACTGAACGGATTGCTGATATCAACGGTGTAACAGTGTTATCATAGCAAGGCAATCCATTTGTGGCAATAAATGCAACAGGAAGTGCCTCACATCTTCTGCATGCATTACGTGATCCACATACAACTTACATGAAATATGATTGGTGTTGTGGGTGGATCACAATGGCTATTGTATGTCAAAGTTATAGCGTCATCAACTGGCAGCAGGAAGTGTGTCATTTACAAAAGACTTATCTAAACACTTTAAAATAGCCACCAAGTATTTTCGGAATTAAATGCATGTAACAACTGTGCATTGTTTTCTTGGAAGCATCAGGTGGTGATGGTGCCATAGTGCTAGGGCCTGTCATCGCTGCTTGCAGCTCTATTTTATTTTATTTAAGGTTTTCTGGCCTTTGGATCCCATAACATGCTCAAAACTCCTGAAACTTGGTACACTCCGATAAGGGTCAAAAAACTATTTTTATTAGATTATAGTGAAAAATGGGGGGAAAGAAGTCTCTAATATCTACAGCATCCATTTAGCCAATATATGTCAAACTTGGCAGATGTTTATTGTGGTGGGCTTATAAATGTTATAACTATTTTGAGTCATGGTCATAGCACCACTAACTGGCAACAGGAAATGCATCACTTAAACCATATTTAAAACTGTAAAATTGCATTTAGCCAAGTAACTTCAGACATGATCAGAATAATGTAAACATGGCTGATATAAAGTCCTAAAAGGATTTGTGATCTCTTAAATATTGTTGCCATGGCAACACATCAAAATTTAAAACCACATTCAGGTGTATTTGAGCTGCTTTACATGCTTGAAATGGCATGCAATTTGCCACAAACATCATAGTTGTCAGCCATTAGGTGTGGACAAAACCTTGGGCATGGTGGGGAGGCTTTATAACTAATTATAGTTATAATTATAATAATATATATTATAATTACTAAAGGGGGAAGCAGTAATTGCATTTTCCCCCCTTTGTTTCCTGTTATTTAAACCAGACTCTGTGGCCATCTTGAGCCACAAGCACATACATATGGGTTAGAAAATAGAGGTCTGGAATATCAGTTTACTTCCCAGATGAACTACAAGTCATTTCTAAGGGACATGAATGTATAGGGTTTCACAATTCTAAACAAAACAAAGTTGTTTTACTGATTTCAAATCTCTTCTGAAATGGAAGTGTTTGTTTGTTTAAAGTGCTAAACACACACACACACACAGTATATCGGTAATGTGTACATAGTGTTAACTTCAAAGTGATTATGTTGGTACAGATGACTAGAAGTTTTTCCACCTAGAAAAGTAGTCCTACCTTCAAAAAATGATTTACAGCTCAGATAAATAATATATTGCCACTAAGTGCTTTATAAAATATGAGCTTTACAATTCTTCCAAACGAGCAGGGTTGTCATGACATGTTTGCAGAGAAGAACATGACTGAATTTGCCCCGAGAGGGTAATCAGCTGCTGATTCATCAGACATGAAGAAAACACTTAAGCCCCAAAATAACACTCCTCACATAATAAGAAGTGAAAAGACGCAAAATACAAATGTTCAAATAAATCCATTTTAATTATCTGGAGAGATTCCATTTAATGCATTCTATTCTATTGCATTATATGCATGTGGCAATCATTTTGTCTTGTCTCGGCGAACATAAATTAACCTGAAATAATGTAACACTGTGATGAGGTTTTTGTTATGGTCACACAACCCCTGCTGCTTCTCTTATTTTGAATTTGGCGTTATCATGCTTCGCTTGATAAACCCATAGTATGGCAAAGTGAAAGACCCAATGAAATTAAAATCTTAAGAAGAAAAGAAATAAAACCGTTTTTAACACGCTTAAAGCTACATTGTAATTGTGGCGTTTCTACTGCAATAGTTGCATCAAATGAAGTCGCTATCTGTTTGAAAGGTCCAATTTGGCAGCATTGGCTAAAACAATTGTATGATTTTGGGGAGGGTCTACTATTTTTTTTCCAAAAATTAGAAGATAGCATGTTCCTGTGATGGTTCGGCCACCTGACCAGGGTATTTCCTTGCCTTGGGTTCGAGATATGCGGAGATATCTCGAACCCAGCAATCTCCAGCAATCCCTCTCACCCTACATGTAAGTGGTATAGAAAATGGATGGATAGTAGAGTGGATATAAGGAACTTGGATATTGTTGGAATTGTAGTTTACCAAAAGTCCATGACCTCCATGTTAACACGTTATTCGGCAATACTGTCAGTAGTTATTCTGCAGTAACATGCCAAATGTATGTTTCTCTCACATTATAAAGCAGTTTTATATAATAAACCACTGATGTACGCTGCACGCACCATAAAAATGGTTCAAAATCACAATGGTGTAAATTATATCTTTTTTTAATGTGTTCAGTTATATAATTTGAGTCTGGCAGATTGAATTTAGTCTGACACGCCTTTCCAACCAACAATTACATTTTGTGTGGCAGTTTAGTGTTGTAAAGGTTTATTAGATGATCAGTCAACACTATAAACAGATTAGTGGGGAGCTTGAAATAGATCAGTCAAGGTCGAGAACTTGTTAAAAGTGCTTTAATAAGCTCTACCAGAGTGTAAAAAGATATTTTTGTAAAGGCTGTTATTAAATAATGTGAATTAGGGTTTAGTGGATATTTTAGAGCTTTTGAAAGTAGCAGTAGATGCTATATGCAATGGGGAACTTTTTAGTAAGTCTTATAATGTTTTACCCAAATGTGACCTAATAACCAAATGATAATATTTATATCTTACATTAATGTGAGTTTTTGTCTTCACCAGCCACAACAGCAACCAAAAAGTGACAGGACATTTTATCAATACTTGGTTCCTATTTCTGTGGTGAAATGCACCAAGTAGCTGTAGCCCATGTTGTAATGCAGCCCATGTATTTTAAACATAGACAAGGAGAGACCAATTGTGGAAGTTTAGAAACAGATGTATATAACAAATAGCATGTTTGCTTTCAGCTTGCTTTCAGCTTGCTTTCCAGCTTTTTGAGCTGGATTCATGTGCCATGACTGAATAGGCCAAAAAGTATTTTACATTGTAGTGAAACCACATACTGTATAAATTGTACATATTATCAAACTAAGTGGCATCTCTGTTAATATTTAGCAAAAAATCATGCTAGACCTTTTTCTCAAATCTAGCATCACTTTTCTTAGCTATTTTTGCTATAATTTCTAACCAGCTGGCCTAACCAAGCTCAATTTTTCCAGGGAAGTACCTGCTGCCATATGTCAAAGCACAGCAGGGATGGTCGACCATGGGATCAGAGACCACCAACCTAATGCGCATGCGCTCACAGACTCTCGGGAAATCTGCACCCTCTCTCTCAGCCAGCCTGGTCAGTATTCCACATTTCCACGGCAGGGACTTTAAGATGTGGGTCAGTTTAAACAAGATCAGTTGGTAGATTCTGAGTTTATACACTAGGGGGCGCTGCTGTGATAAATGTTGAGAATATTAAAGAATCACTTTAGGCAGGTTTGATACTCCATTGTGATAAATAACAAGGAACTCTTGCAGAGAAAAAGATTCAGGGCATGTTTTCTTTAACATGGTACAGTACATTCCTTAATGTTTACGCTTGCCATTAAATTACACAAAAACAGAGAAGTACATTTATATTTATGTATTTGGAAGACGCTTTTATCCAAAAACAAAAACTTACAGTTCAAGTTATATATTTTGTCAGTGCATTTGGTTTGATATTAACTACATTGTTGATACTTTATTTATACTTTATTTAATACATTTTTTTGTCAAACATGTATGGCTTTCCTTCCTGTGTGCAACACAAAAGAGATGTTAAGCATAATGATCTAACTACCAGCTTCAGTTTCCTTTTCTTTCATTATAGAAAACCTTTCACATTCCTCAGTTGCTGCTTTGTTTCACAGATGAAAGAAAGTCATATCTGTTTGGAGAAACAGAGACATTAGTAAATAATGACAAAATTACATCAGTTTTAGATGAAGGCATCATAAAGACTACACAGCCACTGCAGATTACCTGCTAAATTCAACATCAGTTAGTGCACACAGAGGTTTGTTTTAAGATTGTCCTTTCCCCTGAAACTGATCATTTTGTTGTTAATGGCTGAAATGTATCTAAAGATTATAAAATGAAAAGATGTAATATTTGACAGCCTGTTTTAATTGGAAATATGTCAATACAAGTACATCATCTAAAATGTACTGTGTCAATAGAGACTGCTCCTTATCTGTCTTTGAAATATTGTAAACATTGTAAAAGAAATGTATATAAACACACCTCAGTTGTGTTAAGATCTGGGCTCTGACTTAGACACTCCAAAACAAATCTTATTTTTCAGCCATTGTTCAGTTGATTCATTAGTGTTTTGGTCACTGAAATATTGTTTCTACACTCTTTAGCATGAAGTCATTGAAGCTGCCCTGACATTCTGTTGTAAAGTGCCTTCATATAGTTTCATAGTATGAAGGAAGGGCCGAAGTGTCCTTTCTCGTAACCATCTGTAACAGAGTCTCGTTTCCTGTCTCAGGGAACAGGGATACATACGTAACCTGAGATGTTTCCTTTTGAGAGAACTCAATACCACGTCATGGCTTAACTCTATGGGGAATGTTAATGCCCACTACGCCCCGGTGAGGGAAGGCTTGCGCCAGATGCTGTGAAACAATGGTACAGAGAAAAAGAGACTCAGCCCAGGTGGACCTGAGTGCCTGGGGTAGAATTAAAAACTAAGTTTTAAAAACTAATGAATGGTCGTGGAGAGGACCAGCCTGCACAAATATCACTTAGAGATGCGGCCAGACAGTGACTTCGATGATGCTACACTCCTAGTAGAATGGACTCTAATGCCCAGGGGTGACACTAAGTTAGGCTCAAGCCAGGGTAATAGCATGTGATACAGTAAGATAAGTGCTGTTTTGTTACTGCATTACGTTGTTTGCAACCACCAAAACAGACTGAAAGCTGAGAGGTCTTACACCACTGGCTTGAGTGATCAACACAGATCCTCAAAGCTCTAACTGGACGCAATAGGTGAAGCATTTCCTGTTCCTGTTCATACGGTGGAGGACAGAAGGCCTGAAGCACCACCGGGTGACCAGCAGTAGCAGGCATCTTGGGGTATGGGGTATATATTCATATGGTCTGATCTAGGGTGCAAAATGGCTTTAACAAAGCCAGCATCTACAAGGTGGTTTCCCTCAGGGGATAGACCCACAGTTTCCAAATTTCTGGCTGGGGGTGAAAAATCAGCTCCTGAGCCTGAGCCAGACTGGATGCTCCCAAGGGACTCTTCAGGACCTTCAGGAGATATATTAGGTCTGAGAACCAGATTTGGGTCAGACAGAATAGAACTGTCAAGAGCTGACAAACTCAGTCTTGGCAAATCGTTGCTTGCATACAGATAAAATACAGAACACCCTCAAAGGCGATCCTAAGAAAGCGAACCCTTGTGTTCTGGTAATGTGAAAAATGTGAAAATATGTGTCCTTTAGATCTTTAGATCTGTAGTGACAAACTAGTCCTCGGTGCTTCTGCCCCTCCGAGATGGGTCTGGCATGAGGTGATGAGCACAGAAACCACCCTCATCATGGGGCTGGCCCCAGGATGTTGCTGCTGGTGTCAGGTGTTTTTCTTTGTAGCCTTGCTGGTGTCAGGTGTTTTTCTTTTGCAGCCTTGCAAAGGAGGAAAGCATAGACCTCAGATTAAACTTCCTCTTTGGCTGCAAGGCCTTTGTATGTTGCCCAGCTGCCCTAGGTCTCTTTGGGGAAGCTCAAGCTGCCATAATGGTCTTTTGCTGCTACATATAAGGGGTGAGATCAGTGGCTCGGTGTAGCTCCTGAACCGCATAGGATTCTAATCCACCCTGGTCCAGGTCTTTAAGCAGGTCAGCCTGGTACGCCTGCAAAACTTCCATCGTGTGCAGGAAAAACCCCCAACCTAACTTGCTGCCACATAGGCCTTGCACACCAAAACTAGATGTAACCCTTCATGGTTAGAGAGCAAGGTAGGTTTTCTCCACAACAAAGCCACAGAAGTGGAGATATAGCCCGCAAATGTCTCTTTGATTTTAGGCATCGCCCCATATCCGTTCTTGTGGATCCCCACGATAGAGGAGAAATTACTTGACTTCAACAGCTGCTGCTTCTCCGCCAAATCAAGCTGCGAGCTCCATGAGTGCAGCCTCAGCAGAAGCAGGACCTGACCTGCAAGGTGCAGCTGGCTGGCTTCCATTGGAATTATAGAGAGCCAGGCAGGAGCAGAGCATCCTCAGTGGAAGCAGCTTAAACTCAGGTGCACCTAAAACGCATTCCCCATAGCATCAAGTCATGAAGTTGAGTTTCCTTGAAAGGGAACCACTGAGATATTTCTCAAAATATTTTCTTTTTTGTTCCACAGAAGAAAAAAGTCATAAAGGTTTATAATGACATAATGGTATGTAAATAATGGAAATATTTTCATTTTTAGATGAATTATAACTTTATTTGAAAAATGTGACTCTTCACTGTAAATAATTCCTCAGTGTTTTCAGTCAATATTGTGCCACATTATATATATATATATATATATAAAGTATTAGTGAATTGCAGTGTGCTTGACAAAACTACACAACGTTACACTTAAACAACATATACTATCAAAAAAATATATATACAACTGCAAGTTACAGTGCCTTGCAAAGTATTCATACTCCTTGAACTTTTCCACATTTTTCATATTACAACCACAAACTTAAATGTTTTTTATTAAGATTTTATGTAATAGACCAACACAAAGTAGCAAATAATTGTGAAGTGGAACGAAAATGATACATGGTTTTCAAAATTTTAAGCAAATAAAAATCTGAAAAGTGTGTTGAGCATTTGTATTCAGCCCCCCTGCGTCAATACTTTGTAGAGCCACCTTTCGCTGCAATTACAGCTGCAAGTCTTTTGGGGTATGTCTCTACCAGCTTTGAACATTTAGAGACTGAAATTTTGCCTGTTCTTCTTTGCAAAATAGCTCAAGCTTAGCCAGATTGGATGGGGAGCGTCTGTGAACAGCAATTTTCAAGTCTTGCCACAGATGCTCAATGGGATTTAGGTCTGGACTTTGACTGGGCCATTCTAACACATAAATATTCTTTGATCCAAACCATTCCATTGTAGCTCTGGCTGTATGTTTAGGGTCATTGTCTTGCTGGAAGGTGAACCTCCTTCCCAGTTTTAAGTCTTTTGCAGCCTCCAACAGGTTTTCTTCCAGGATTGCCCTGTATTTAGCTCCATCCATCTTCTCATCAACTCTGGCCAGCTTTCCTGTCCCTGCTAAAGAAAAGCATCCCCACAGAATGATGCTGCCACCACCATGTTTCACAGTGGGAATGTGTGTTCAGGGTGATAAGCAGTGTTACTTTTCCGCCACACATAACGCTTTGATTTAGGCCAAAAAGTTCAACTTTGGTCTCATCTGACCAGAGCACCTTCTTCCACATGTTTGCTGTGTCCCCTACATGGTTTGTGGCAAACGGAACTTCTTATGTCTTTATTTCAACAATGGCTTTCCTCTTGCCACTCTTCCATAAAGGCCAGATTTGTGGAGGACACGACTAATATTCTCCCACCTGAGCTGTGGATTTCTCCAGCTCCTCCAGAGTGACCATGGGCATCTTGGCTCTTTCTCTGACCTTGCTCTTTCTACTCCTTGCTCGGTCTGTCAGTTTAGGTGGATGACCATGTCTTGGTAGGTTTGCAGTTGTGGCATACTTGTTCTATTTTTAAACGATGGATTGAACAGTGCTCCTTGAGATGTTTAAAGCTTGGGATATTTGTTTATAACCTAATCCTGCTTTAAACTTCTCCACAACTTTATCCCTGACCTGTCTGGTGACTTCCTTGGTCTTCATAATGCTGTTTGTTCACTCATGTTCTCTAACAAACCACTGAGGCCTTCACAGAACAGGTGTATTTATACTGAGACTAAATTACACACAGGTGGACTCTATTAACTACTTAGGTGACTTCTGAAGGCAATTGATTGCACTGGATTTTATTTAGGGGTATCAGAGTACAAGGGGATGGATACAAATGCACACCACACTTTTCAGATTAATAATATAATATAATAATATATAATTTAATTTCTAATATAATTTATGTTCCACTTCACAATTGCTACTTTGTGTTGGTCTATCACATAAAATCTCAATAAAACACATTTAAGTTTGTGGTTGTAAGATGACAAAATGTGAAAAAGTTCAAGGGGTATGAATATTTTTGCAAGGTACTGTACCTGCAGAGGAACATTGTATTGGTAATTATGTGAATTGGACTTCAGTTCTACTCCTGACCTTCTTTACCGACATGACGTAAAGGCTCAAAACATATG
Organism: Botia kubotai; assembly: GCA_036877585.1. NCBI lineage: Eukaryota > Metazoa > Chordata > Actinopteri > Cypriniformes > Botiidae > Botia > Botia kubotai. Next base: position 28,689 of record JAZGTI010002143.1, read on the forward strand.
CATGCAATTTTCAAAGACAGATTTTGTTGATATTTTTGTTCAGTTAATTTCTACCATAGAATGCTACAAAAGGTTCCTTTTATGCACAGTCGTAAACACCCATAAGAGCAGTCACGACCAAGGCGATTTTATAGTAAAAGTGCTTCCCCCAAAATCGTTTAGCAAACTTGGAAAATGACCAGCAAGCTGCCTGGACTTTTTTCTGACAAGCTTTAAGCATTAAAGTGAGTCACAATGCATAGCATTTAACCAAATGGACATTTATTATGTTTCCTTTGTTTACTACAAGGAATATTGGGATGTTTTACTTTAACTGCAGTGGATACTGGCCTTAAGTGTGCACCAGTTTCCACGGTCTGAAAATTCTGTAAATCCATTTGGCTGCTGCATCATACAACCAAAAGTTCAGAACATTCTGTAATGAATTGTAATGAGAATTGTATTTTTAAACTGATACAACTCTTTCTACAGCCTCAACTACCTGGAAAAAAAACCCTTGTCACCATTGCTTGCTTAATGGTATTTTGTATGTAAATGTTTTATAAACATTTTAAACATTTTAATGTTTATTTTGAAAGACGTTTTAGATTAGATTTTTCTGAGGTGAGCTGGTTGCAGTGAGACTGTGTAGAGAGCATGTCCTGTCTTGTTTGCCTGTCCTCAGCCATTGTAAATAGAGGTCCAGCTTCCATGTTGGGTGCCTGATTGAAATTAATGATCACAGCAGGCAGGGTCAATACTGCACAAACAGAATGTCATTTATTTAGCAGCTGTATCCGATCTACTTGTCACTGGAGCATCATATGCCTCTCTACCCTGCTAAAACAAAACAGCCTAGACCAGCTTAGCTGGTTCAGATGGTGGGTGACCATGTTGCTTCCAGTATAAGGCATTAAGAGTTGAGGCATTCACCCATCATGTACAATGGACCATGCGTATGTCATGTAAACCCATTTTTTTCACCTGGGTTTCTGTTGAGGCTGTTGGTCTTTGTTTGGTGTCTGTCTCAACCACCAAGTGCAATGTTTGCCTTTATCAGCCGTTTACATGACCCTGTTTCTAAATCAGCCTCACTAAAAATCAATAATGGCTGGGCCTTCCCGCCTTGCGGAGACTTCCATTGAATTGCTAATACCCTTTCCCCCCATGCCATCTTTTTGGATGTTCCCACTCTTGCAAAATACGAAGGGATGCAAGATGTCTTGGGAATGTTAACGCTGTTTAGTGAAAATGAGTGCCTGTGGAGTAGGCTGAAAGTTCATATGCGGTCTTGGAAAGATATTCCTCGCACACAGAGGGAGCTTCTCTGTTTTCCCTTTTGTATACCTCATGTGGATTCAATATGGGTTTTTGCTTTGGTCTGTTTGGATATTCAGTAACATTGTAAAAAAAAAAAAAGAAAAAATGTGATTTTGTAAGCCCTTTCTGCAATGATCACTGTGGATATTTCTCTGCTATATCGAGCTTGGGGTATTTTTTTTTTTAGTTTTCCACGATTCCTGCATTTATTGAATCCTATTTACAGAAATTGTGTCTTCTAGGGGAATATACAAGATTAATGGATTTGGTTTAACATAAATATATTTGTCTAGGGATGCTATGTTATTGTAAATATGATTTCTTCTTCTTTTTGAAAATGCTTTACAACCGGACCGTTCTTTTTCTTAGTAGATTCAAATGAAGCTGTTTTAGGTTCTGTTGTCATAGTAATCACTTGATAGGGATACTTTGAATACTCAAAAATTTTTATTTTTATTAGAGTAAAAACAGATGAAGAAATTGAGAAAATTGGGTTTAACATGGGTTTAAATCTATCATATCTTAAGTTAATGAGTTATGCAATTTATTAGAAAGATTTTGAATCAACTCTCTGGTCTGTTGACAGGTCTGCTCAGGGTGATTGCTGTTTTTATTACTATCCAGCAATAGTCTCAAAAGGTAGAATACAAATGATGACTACTAAGAAGTTAGTTATTCGTTATGACACTCTGGGACTCACAGTGGAGTTCTCTCCAGAGGTGATTTTTTCACAGAAGGTCAGAAGTCTTTTTTGTTTTAAAGATGATGTATGGATATATGTATAAGCATCAACCCTGGAAAATTCCTGCAAATACTTTCCTAACATTGTTCATGAGCAAAACAATCGTTGTAAAATCTCAAGTTACTGTAGCCTCATACTTCTCTTAAATTCTAAAAGGTAAGATAACATAATACTAGTTAATATGTATTGCTGCTACTACAGATGTTTGTGTTCCACATGGAAATACTGTCAATATCAACAAGGGGCATTTAGCCAGATGGATGCATCATAGAAAGCCTTTATTGTCATTTTAAAGCTCTGCATACAACAGAATTAGGAGTGTTATTCTTGTTGGTGTCAAAAACATACAATTAAACAATAACAACAGAATATAACAATGAGCTCTTTTGTTTTTGAGGTGTTAAGTGTCACGTTGCTTTCAGAGCACCATAATTTAAGTTTATGTACCTTATCTCTATAGGCTGATTCATTACCTCTTGATGTAAGTCCAATCACTGTAGTATAATTACAGCAAATATATAATATATATAACAGCAAATTTGATGATGTTGGTAGAATGAGTTGGAGTGCAGACATGTGTGCAAGTAGTAAAGTACAGGGATCAAAACGCAGCCTTGTGGAGATTTGATGCGGAGCGTGATGGTGGAGGAGGTGTTGGGGCCCAGTTTAACAGATTGTGGGTGCTTTGTGAGGAAGTCTTTTATCCATGTTATCCATGATGTGGGGAAAGAGGCCCAATTCAGCTAGTTTGCTGACTAGTATGTCTAGGATAATCATATTGAATGCCAAGCTGTAGTCTATGAAGAGCAATCTTACATAGGTTCTCTGGAGTTCACATTGGTTCAGTGCAGTATGAAGGGCTATGGTGGTGGCATCTTCCACAGACCTTTTGGTTTGTATGCAAACTGATGTTGGACAGAGGAGAGGGGAAGGCTGGATTTGATATGCTGGATCAGACACTTCATGATTCCTGGTGTGAGAACAGCAGGTCTGTAGTCATTCAGGCTGTCAGTGGCTTGCTTTATTGGTACAGGGACGATGGAAGTTGATTTTAAGAAGGATGGGATAATGGCTGAGAGAGAGGGGTAAAATGTCTTTGGGAGGACCCTGGCAAGGTGGTTGGCACAGGCTTTATGTACCTTACCAGATACTCCATCAGGGCCAGTGGCCTTCCTTGTATTAATGGTTTTGAGCACCCATCTCACCTCCTATTGCTGTTGGATAAGAGGGCTTGTGCTAGGAGTTAGTATAGTTAGCAGTTAGTATATTTGGGATGGGTTTGCAGACCTCAAAATGGGCAAAGAATGATTCAGTTCCATAGCCAGTGAAGCATCCGCTTGGACAGTGCTTTGGTTATTGTTTCTGTAGTTAAAATCTCTTCCACACTTTCCTTGGGTTGTTGTCTGTGAGATGTTCCTCGATTATTTCATTGAGTCTTCTTGGCATGTTTTATGCCTCTCTTCGGGTTAGTTCTAGCTTTACTATACAGAGCCTTGTTACCTGTTCTGAATGCAAAGTCATGCTCTTTTGAATTATGACTGGACCTCACATTTAGAATTTCTGGCTGGGGAACACCCGGAACTGTTGTTTTATGACAGTAAATCTTGCATCTTTTGCATTCGTTTTTGAAATTTGAATTTGTTGTATGATCTTGCAGACCATGCAGAACACCTTAGCAACTGCATAGCAACACCTTGGCAATAATACACAACACCATACATTATGATGGAAAGGTTTTTCCAAGAAATTTCTAAAATGTCATTTTGTTTTGAGCCTAAATTATTTTAGCGGAAATTGTAACTATATTTATATATTTATTGATAAATATAAATATATATATATAATTGTAACTGTAATATAATTAATATGCTTTTAAAGCCGTTATTATGTTTTTGATGAGATAACAAAAGTATAGTTTTTTTTTTAGATTTTCAGTTAGATTTTCCTATTTTTATTCCTAGCTTAAATTCAAAAGGAGCTGGTCTGTGATTTCTTATTGGACTCAATTAGCCTTTAACCATCCGTTCCATGTGTAGAGATTATTCTTCCACTTAAATTGTTGCTGTGTTTGCAGTAGTGGTGCTAAGTTTTCAAAAACTTCAGCCTTAGACTCCTTTGAACTCATCTGGGTTTGCCCTGTCCTCAACCCCAGTCTATGACGTTACTCCCTTCAGCATGCATTACCTGTCATGAAGTTCCATGGAGCTATTCAGTTTTCATGCTGATTTTGGACCAGCTGGAACCAAACAAATCTTAACAGTTCCATTGTGCAAACAATTTGATCCTAGATCAGTGTAATTGCAATCAGCATCTGTTTTGGTGTCTTGTGTGTTCTGAGCATGTTTAACTTTGACAGGATATCAATACAGCTCCTCCTGGCTAGATATGGAGATAAGACATCATAATCCTGATGTTGAGACTTTGAGGCATTGGGTCCCTCTTCATTATTGTGGCCGGAGATGTCCTTCACTGATAGCAGTGTCTTTTGTTTTTGAGTGCATTCTAGAACACAGGAACCAAAACAGCAAAAATGCAAAGCATGTTGTCATTCAGTGAGTAGTCTGATTGTTACTTTTATATGATTGAATGTTATAAAGTAATTTAAAATTAATATTTAAGCAGTCAGTTGAGTTTTAAGATTAAAAAAATCACATTGCACATTGATTTTGATATTGATATTGTGAATGTGATTTAAAAAGTTAAACTAACATATTTCATATGTCAAGGCTAAAGAAACAAAAAGGAATAAAATAACCTTGAAACAGCAACTTTCATGTATGGTCCCAATTTATAAAAGGTGTCTTTAATTATCAAGTACTTACCTACAAAAAATTAATACAGTGTACCTATTGTGTATATACACATTGTTAAAATATACGTATTTTAGAGTAGCTTCATGTAATTACACTCTTGACCCTATCCGCAAACTTAAAACCTCCCCTAACCCAAAACCTACAGCAAGAACAAACACGTATGTGCACAGTAAGTACAATGCTTCAAAAGCTTTCTCTTATGCAAGTACGTAGTATTTAAAGACACCTAATATAAAATTATATGCATATAAAATTTATATATATAAAGTCCTATTCAAAGACATTCAGTCATTACATACAAGTTTTCCTATGGTTAATATTCTATTACTGTTTATATGATAAGCGCTTAATTTTCTAAGGATTTATAGTCATTTATTTATAGTCATTTATTTATAGTCATTTACTTTTTAAAAATAACAATCAATTAATCATTTAAACTTGATTAATAAATTGTAAAATGGTAAACTTTATCTGGTTAAAGTTTATAAGCTTACTATCTGGTAATTCAGCTAAAACCCAGTAACTTCACAAGAAACCTTTGAGTTTCTGTGTGTGTGACCAGTATTTTTTAAACTATGATTGTGTCCACAATAACCACTTCTATGTCATTAGTCCCTAGGACAAAACATACAGTTTAAGTTTGAACATGGATAAAATGTTCATGGCTTTGGATAAAAGCGTCTGCCAAATGCCTAAATGTAAATGTAAATGAACATGATCACTTAACACATGCAGAAGATATGACACACTTCCTGTTTCCATTTCTTGCTATACATTTATTGCCTTGTCATGTCAACATCATTTGAGATATTGAAAATCTATGAATTTATCCCCAGTCTTCAGTGTCTTGCCATACTATTTGCCAAATTTAATGACAATCCCATAAATCCTCTATGAGGAGTATTTAAAAATTCAGAGCCTGGAATTGACAAAAAAAAAATCCACATAGAATCCAAAATGGCTGACTCGATTCATTAGTGGGCAGAGCTAATGAATGTAATTTTGAAAGTTGTTAATCTTGATAAGAACAATACATGTATCAAGTTTGGTGACTGTTGGTAAAACTAACCTCATCACTTAAAAGGGAGTGCTACGGAGCCCCCCACCACAGCCATGTCTAAGCTTTTACCCACGCCTAACAGCTGACCAGAATGATGTGCAAGCCAAATCTCTGAATTTAGTTTTAAAATGTGACGCAATACCATACCAACATAAAGATATCACATCTTTCTTGAATTTCATGTCTCTATTATTCTGACCAGGTCTAAAGTGACTTGGCTAAATGTAAGTTGACTGTTTTAAAGTTTGTTTTAAGTGACACCTCCTGTTGCCAGTTGGTAGCGGATATGCCAAGTTTGAAGTAAATCGCTCAATGACTCCTGTAGATATTAAAGACTTCCTGTTTTTCATTTTCCAACATAATTTTTCCACCTCGCCATGGCAACACTGTTTGAGATATCAAAATAAATTTTAAGATTCAAAGTAATTTTGAATCTTTAATGTCTTGGCTTGATGCTTGACAATCACATGAAATCCCTTGGAGGAGTATGTAAAGTCCCTGGCATGCCCTTAAATGTCTGACTTCCTGTGGAGCTAAGAGGTGTTAGTGCGAAAGTTGTTTGGGTCGACAAGACCGATACACATAGCAAGTGGTCTTCATACCAGGGGGGATACCGAGCTCCTCTGCCCCGCTTATGTGCCATTCTTTGCCCAGCCCTAAAAGTCTTTTGTGCGTATAAAATGAAGCACCTAGGCATGCAGACTGTGCCACTGGACTAGAGCAGTGGAGATGCTTTCTCTGGAGTGACGAATCATGCTTCTCCATCTGGCATGATGAATGAGTCTGGGTTTGGCGTTTGCCAGGAGAACGATACTTGTCTGACTGCATTGTGCCAACTGTAAACTTTGGTGGAGGGGGAGGGGGCATTTGTAAATCTGTCTGAGATTAGGATAATAGTTCTGCCCATTTGCTAGCAGTAAGCAATAATGCTAACATCAGCGAGTTGTATTATCAATTAAATAAAATGATGATCAGTGATTTCATTACTTTGTGGTGTGATATCTACAGTGGGTACGGAAAGTATTCAGGCCCACCTTAAATTTTTAATTCTTTGTTATATTGCAGCCATTTGCTAAAATCATTTAAGTTCATGTTTTATTCCTCATTAATGTACACACAGCACCCCTTATTGACAGAAAAACACAGAATTGTTGACATTTTTGCAGATTTATTAAAAAAGAAAAACTGAAATATCACATGGTCCTAAGAATTCAGACCATTTGCTCAGTATTTAGTAGAAGCACCCTTTTGATCTACTACAGAGTCTTTTTGGGAAAGATGCAACAAGTTTTTCACACTTGGATTTGGGGATCCTCTGCCATTCCTCCTTGCAGATCCTCTCCAGTTCTGTCAGGTTGGATGGTAAACGTTGGTGGACAGCCATTTGTAGGTCTCTCCAGAGATGCTCAATTGGGTTTAAGTCAGGGCTCTGGCTGGGCCATTCAAGAACAGTCACAGAGTTGTTGTGAAGCCACTCCTTTGTTATTTTAGCTGTGTGCTTAGGGTCATTGTCTTGTTGGAAGGTAAACCTTCGGCCCAGTCTGAGGTCCTGAGCACTCTGGAGAAGGTTTTCGTCCAGGATATCCCTGTACTTGGCCACATTCATCTTTCCCTCGATTGCAACCAGTCGTCCTGTCCCTGCAGCTGAAAAACACCCCCACAGCATGATGCTGCCACCACTATGCTTCACTGTTGGGACTGTATTGGACAGGTGATGAGCAGTGCCTGGTTTTATCCACACATACCGCTTAGAATTAAGGCCAAAAAGTTCTATCTTGGTCTCAAGGATGATCAGAAGAAATTGACAGCACCTGAGTTGAATATATGAGTGTCACAGCAAAGGGTCTGAATACTTAGGACCATGTGATTATTTCAGTTTTTCTTTTTTATTAAATCTGCAAAAATGTCAACAATTCTGTGTTTTTCTGTTAATATGGGGTGTTGTGTGTACATTGAGGAAAAAAAATGAACTTAAATGATTTTAGCAAATGGCTGCAATATAACAAAGAGTGAAAAAATTAAGGGGGTCTGAATACTTTCCGTACCCACTGTATATCTACACTGTCCAGTCCGTCTGATATAATTATATCAAGTGTGTGATTAAAGTGATTGGTAGGTCTAGTAATGTTTTGCGTGACTCCGAAAGACTTTAGTTAAGTGCAATAGCCACATTGTTGAGATCAGCCCACAACATCAAACATATTTTCCAAGTTTTATGCCGTGGCAACACCGTTCGAAATATCAACAATCTGTTCGCAGTGTAGTATTTTCAATATCTTTTTTTTTTCTGGCAGGTATGAAGTGACTTGGGTAAAAAGCTGTTTTAAGTGATGTATGTCCTTCTGCCAGTTGGTGGAACTATTACTGTGACTATAACTGCATTCATGTCAAGTCCCTAGGACCAAACATACAGCTCAATTTTTAACAAAATCACTATATTCACGCAGCAAATATGAGACACTTCCTGTTGTCATTTTTTCCATTGATTTATTTCCTCTTCATGGCAACACCATTTGATTGATCAAATATTTGATCAATATCATATACCCTTTACAATTTTGAGTCTTCAGTGTCTTGGCGTGATGATCGCCAAGTTTGGTGACATTTGCATGAAATCCCTAGGAGTATGATTTTAAAAGTTATCCGGCTTGGTGAGAGCAATGTGTGTACAAATTTTGGTGACCATGGGTAAAACTAACCCTATCGCTTTAGTCAAAAGGGGGCGCTACAGAGCTCCACCATGCTAATGTCTAAGCTTTTTCCCAAGCCTAACAGCTGACCACTATGATGTGTGTGCCCATTTTCATGCAATTTCAAGCATGTTAAGCACCTCAGACATACCTGAAATTGGTTTTAAAGTTTGATGCATTGCCATGGCAGCAATATTTAAGATATCACAAATCCTTTTGAATATTTATATCAGTCATGTCTCTACATTATTCTGACCAAGTCTGAGATGACTTGGCTAAATGTAAGATGACTATTTAAAAGTTTTTTTTAAGTTCCTGTTGGTGGCGCTATGACCGTGACTCAATAGTCATATCAGTATTATCACCCTACCACAATAAAAATATCTTAATAAATAAAATCAATATCAAAAGTAATTTTAATAAAATTTTGTCAGGAGTGTCCCTAGATAATGCTAATTTTTGTGCAGTTCGGAAAAAGTAGGTTTTGAATAAAATTGAATATGGTAGGAAGTACAGTCGACTGTGACAAATTTGGTATCTTAATGTTTGATAAAAGCCAGGTAACCTAAAAAGATAAGTATCATGACAATAAGACAAATTAATTTTAGTAAATGTTCTAACTTTTGGCCACTGGGGGTCACTGGCTTTAAACTTTGTAAGTACCTTCAAACAATGAGGATTATGAATCATACCAAGTTTTGTAAAGATACTTGTTTGCGTTTGTAAGATATTGCATTTTATGAGAATTAATAATGGGCAACGCCCAAAATGGCTGACCAAGGAAGTTTCGATATCGTTTCACTCATCATGCCTCAAGAAATCTACAGACACCACTCTTACGGCCAAATTTTTTAAAAGTTTCAAAAACAAAAATCTTCATTTTTCATATCTCTGGGTCAGTAGGTTGCACTGTGTCAAAACTGCTTGTAACCTCAGG
>JAZGTI010002144.1:0-18055 GCA_036877585.1 Botia kubotai
CTTTTCTTCCGCGACTAATTTACTAACACACCCCCACTTCTACTTGGGGACAAAAAAAAAAAAAAAAAACTTTCTTATACTGTGTTGGAAAACCTCAGCCCTGTGTATAGCACTTATTCACTGTTGTCTCTTATTGTAATCGAAGTTGCTTCCTGTCCTCATTTGTAAGTCGCTTTGGATAAAAGTGTCAGCTAAATGACTAAATGTAAATGTAAATCTTGTTGGGTAAGCTCAAAATATAAGCTACCAGCTACTCTACAAACAATGTGCTACACTACTTGACATTTGTCCTTTAGAGAAAATAGAAAGCTACATTGCGTACTAAGCCTTGTTACATTGCAAATATTTCAGTTTCATTTTTTATAAATGCTAAATATTAATTCTGGTTCTTAAAATAAAGGAATATTGTAAAGGAAGACATGTTTGCTACCATGCTATTTAATCAATAAACTTAAAATCTTTACTATGAAACATTCAAAGAGAAATTGGGATTTCAAAAATTAGTTATGTCATTTAACTAGTCAAAGTAATAACTTAGCATCTGTACATAACATATGTCTTTGGAAGATGCTTTTATCTATTAACCTTTGCACAGATATCACAATGCTCAACTGAGCTACAGGAAGATGTTTCTGCCAAAAATTGATGAAATTGTTATGAAATAGAAATGGAATATGAATAGTAATTAGAATTTTGTATTTTCTTTAAGGAAACACAAACAGAGATCTTAGAATGTTTGAATTCATCACACAAAGTTACACAATGTCACCAGTGGTGGTTCTACATTGAATTGCGCCCCGGGCACCCCCTGACAACTGTTGTCAATTCCCTTTTGTTGAAAAGAGAAGTTTTTCTAAGTTTTTACAGTAATTCGTAAAGCTAATAGTTGTTGACAGTTTATGTACCATTATACTCTGTAGACACATGATAATATCACAATCTGTTTACATTCTATTTTATTTCCTCATTGTCTGGTAATGTCTCTGTGGCCAAAGTGAACAGTTAATATCACGAGAGGGACAGAGGAAACAAACGAGATGTTCAGATGACAAAGCACATGATCTACTGCGGCTCCTCCTGGCCTGAAGCTGTGTGACACTGATCTGATCTAGTTAAACATCAACTGTTGATGATTTAAAGGGAAATCAGAAGGAATATTCTCTCTGGAGACGCCAGCCTGTGCCAGCCACTCATCCTCTTTGTAAATCAAAAACATGAAGCTTGTGGGTGTCAACTGATTACAAAACTAACCAAATCAACCCATCATTCCAGGAGGCCTTCAAAAACTGCTTGTCATTTAGTTTTAAAAGGGAGACAATCTGGTTAAAAGTTTGATGACATTAAATTGGCAGATGCGTTTATCCAAAGCTACTTACAGTACATTCAAGCTACACATTTTATCAGTACATGCGCTCCCCTGGGAATTGAACCCACAACCTTTGCGCTGCTAACGCAATGCTCTACCAGCTGAGCTACAAGAACACTCTGATTAGAACTGCCCTTAAAAAAAATTTAAAAGTTTGATTGGCACCAACTAGGATGTTATTTATCTCAAGCTTTAAAAATTAGGCACACTTTTTACCTGCTTTGTCAACTAGAAGTATCCAACAGTGAACATGCATCATAGAAGAATTCTGTCATTTTTGTATTAATTTTATCTGAACATCATGAATCATCAACAAATGTCATTATACAAATGTATATTGTTATGGAAATCATTTTTAGAATGACCTCTTTGTCTTGCAAAGAGGAATTTATAGCTAAAACTTAATGCATTCTAAATAAACACAATTAAATTATATTATGTGAGAAGTTGCTGAAATCATCTGCCTTTCCTGTCTGCATAGTTATCAGTGTTCCGTGCAATCCAAGGCAACATGTCTATGACCATCATAAATAGAGGGAGATCCTTTACAGGAGTGTAGAAAAACAAAGTCACTCTTTGAAATGCACTCTGGTAAAGCTGTAAAGCCGTCTGGTAAAAACTGCTGAGCTCAATTCACTCTAATGATATTTACTTTTTCCATAGTATCTAAGTTTGATGTCCAACTTTATTGTGCTAGTAGAGGCATTAATTGGTTATTTTTTTTAAATTGTACAGCCCAACATAAGCATTTTATATAGTGAAATGCATATTGGCAGCACATGTATAGAGGCTGGTGTTCGATGACAAGGTGTAAGTAATTTTCTAAAGTAAACACAGATGCTGTGGCTGACCCACATGAAAACTCTTGTAAAACTTGAGAGTATGGATGCTTTCTTGTGTCAACATACATTTCATGTATTACACCTGAAGATAACATCTAAGACCAAAATAGTGTCAGTAAAATAATGCAAGTAACTTTGGATATTAATATGTTGTATGAATGCCATGATAATGGATAGTATGAGATAATTAATTTTACATTATTAAGCAGACAGTTTCCTGATGCAGTCATCAGTCATTTGATACAAATGGCAAAAAGGCCCCACCCACTTATGAAAAGCCAACTATAGATACATGTTAGTTTCATAAACAGTTATTTCTGATATATTTTGGCATTTTTAAACCATTTGCAATATTGCCAGGTATTGTGCAATCATTATTTATTTATTTTATTGGCTAATGAATATACGTGAGAGGATCTGGAATGTTGTTCTTTCTCATAAAAATTATTGGTAAACCCTAGTACATTGGTTTCACTTTACATCTTGCCTGACAACACCATTTAACTGTGGTAAAATTAGTGTAATACAGCCTCCTGTTGCTTTATTTTATCTTTATTTTATTTCTATCCTTATTTTAATTTAATTTTATTTTATCTTTGAGGTGAATTAATTAATGTAAACAGCCTCCAAACAGTTTTCTCCAGCGCCTAATCAATTCAATTTTATTTAAACAGCGCGTTTTACAGTGTTACATTGCTTAAAAGCAGCTTTACATAAAAAACAAAGAATAATAATAAAACAGAACAAATGTCAGACATGTTAATGGTATTATTGCAAATAATATGTGTGAGATATATGTAGGTATACTGGGTTTATAGGGTTGACTGAACCGATAAACCACAAAGTTATTTAAGCAAGATATGCATTCTAGCTTACATAGGGATGGCATATAATAGATAACATCTTATGGAACAGGGGTATAAGAGATTTTCAATAGTACCATGGACTGCACACAACATGCAAAAGTAGAATACATACATACATAAAATACAATATACAATAAAAAAAATAGACGTTTACAATTTACAAAACCCTAGGTTAAGTTAGGCGCTTAACACATACACATGAAGTGTTAAACTCATCCAAGTCTGTGTCTGAATCTAAAATGTGTAGATTTATGTGTCCCAGCCAACAGTGCCACATGCCAACAGTGACCTTCAGCATCACAATGCTTGGCAAGCCAACACACTCAAGCACAAAGGCCCTGGGTTAAAATACATACATACATGCACAAACACTCTCACACATACAACAGAACTACAGGTAAGATTTTATCTTTTTCCCTTTGGAAAAGTTTTTTAAAACATCTGTCCTGTCAGAAAATACAAAATGCATTGTGAAAAATACAGAGTGGAGACTAATTAGCTTTGGGTATAGATTTGATGAAGGTGAAAAAGTACAGTTTTTGTTGTCTGCATAAAAATTCAACCCTCATGTCATCCAACACCCATGTGATTTTAAGTTTTTGAAGGATATTTTTGTTATTCTTTTTTTGCCACTCAGTGTAAGTGAATAAGGATTGGTTCTGTCAATCTTAAAAATTACATAAAAAGCTTAATAAAATTGTCATGAACTGGTCCATACAATATATTGTATATTTCAGGTCTTCTGCATTATATAATGCAATCTGATTGTAGCCCTCCAAACATACAGTGCATTCAGAAAGTTTTTAGACTACCTGCAATTTTTTTACGTTTATGTTTCAGCCTGATATTACAATCATTTAAAATTCTGTAATGACAGAATTTTAGAAACATCAAAATACTTTCTGAATGCACTGTATTGACTGCTTTTCATTTTGGGGTAAACTATTGCTTTAAACAGGTCCTCACACAGTCTCAGGTTCCATTATTCAATAATAATACCAATATCTAAAGACACCGGTATTAGTATGGATGGGATCTATACATCACATCCTGTGCATGGTCATCAGATGGCTTCACCTCAGCAGGCGTGAGCTCCAGTCCAGTCATCCATCACCTCCCACCCCACATTAAAATTTAATTCTGGTTACTGAGTGAGGCCATTGAAACTTTTATCTCAACCCTTCTTTATCTTCTCTTCATTAAGTTCTCATGCTGTAATAGCCCGAGAGCTCTGTGGCTAAGGATGATGTTTTGAATAATGAAGACTCATTATTCCTGCACAGAATGCTTGTTAATTCAAATGATGATATTAAAACTATAGTAGCCTTTAGCGTTGGGGTGATTTCTAGCATACTTTATCATGTATCAATATATACTCTGTTTGTCAAAACTGCCCAGGGCGGGAGGTGACATTCTTACAGAGGAGTGGACTGCTTCACAGGTCCCAGAATACTCCTCAAGGTGACAACTCTTTGTGTCCAAGCCCTTAGGAAACGGGACGCAAGAACAGAACCCAACTTCAACACCGTCACACAATTACATACATATATATGGACATTAACCTTTATTAACCTTTATTTCTGTGGTTTAATTTACATGAGCTGGTTAAAAAAATGAAATGTTTCACATCTGTAAAATGTATTGTATTGCATACAATCCATGCAAATCAGTTAGATTATACTTAAGTTTATTCAGTAGCATGTAAAATAAATTGTAATGGGTACATTATGCATACACTACCTATTTCTTAACTGTATTGACTGCAACATAAAAAAGTGGTCCTAGGGTATTCAACTGAAAAACAGAGACACTATTATGACCAGGTTCCTGACTCCCAAGATGCATTGCTGCCCCTCAGGCCGAACACAGCAACTGCTATCTCAGATTTCAAAGCCAAAAGATGCAGAAAGACTAAAAATGCCACATGCATGTATAAACACCCCTCAGATGCATCTGCCCCACCTTTTCATGCTAATTTCATCAACAGACCAGAACCCTGCAAAAGTGATTTCTGCATCAATGTTTTTAAGACCCATTGTAATGTTAAAATTAGTCTTATTGCACGGTAGCCTATTGGGTGATCTGAGTTTAAGACAAAGGTCCTGTCTAACAAAGGCAAAAAAAAGTTCCTTACTTAGTTGAATAAGTGTTCATTTTTGTTCATGTCATTTTTATCACTCTAAATGAATGTTGAACTGACAGTCTAATGTAATTGTTTAGTAAAACGTTATAAAAAAAATAATCAACAAAATCATTATAAATGCTTTTATTTACCACAACAAAATTAGTCATGTGATGCGATTATATTATTATGAACTGGAGTTCCTGCAGTATTGGAGTGAGACAGTGCAACCCTTCTGATGCTCTGGCTCTATTCCCTACAGACCAGCCAGTGTCTGCTAAAAAGCATAGTAGAGTGAATAATCTGGGGGTGGCAGATATCCAGCACAATCCTTTCCACCAGTCACACACACACTGTACTTACACACATGCACACAAACAAAAAGAATGCACAGCTAGCTTAAACTAAAATAAGCACAGGGGCCCAGTGTGATGCATACATGTTGTTTTATGCTTTTTAATTTGCAAGTTTTTGTGTGAAATTATGTGAATTTTGTTTTGGGTGTCATTTAGCCAGCAAGCTCATTTTAATTGAACAAACAATTTTGTTTGTGTATTTGGTTTACTGTGCCTGATCCTATTTCAATGTTAATTTACCGAGCTGATACAGAACTGCATGACCATATTGACGTGTTCCATAGTTATTCATGATGAGTATATGACTGAAAATGTATTCAAAAGTGATACTTTTAAAAACTTTAAACAGAAAAGATTACACAGAAATGTTGTGTAACTGTTTCATTTTTTGATAACACACAGAAACTCAAAAGTCTTCCTCCAGTTTTCGAGGATTTACCACAGCACCTTGCCATCCAGAGGAAATTACAAAAAATAGTATATTATAATGTTTTAGTATATATTAGTTAGTTTGCATTCTTATTGATTGAAGAGAGCATTAACTGCATGCATCTTGTTTGTATACTTGTATTTTAACTGCAAAGTAACCTTGGGTTTAAAACGAGTTCCATAAAATATGTGTTTTATTATTATGAACTTATTAGTGGTGCTTGCAAAGCAAAGCATACTTCCTGACCAACTTCCTGACCCTGGCAACTTTCTGACCACACCTTAGCAACCATTTAGATCACCCTAGCAATCTCCTAACATCATAAATAAAATATATTTTAGTATATCTATCATGCTAAATCATGCTAACATCATGCTAAGTCATACTAGCATAATGCCATTTCAGTGCTAAGTCATACTAACATTGTTAAAACATGTTAGTATAATGTGCAATCATGTTAGCATCATGTCACAACATGTTAACATTGTTTAAATATTCCAGTTTTGACATGGCACACAACACACATTTCTTCTTGTCTAGTTTTAACTATTGTTGTTGTTTTATGAGTATTATTATTATTATGGAAATGGCCTCAGATCTTTACCAGAGGTGAAACAGAAACACATGTACAATGTACATATACATACCCTCCAAAAATCTAATATCTTGGAGGTGGGTGCTATACCTGATAATGGGTTTTGTAGTGTTTTGAAGTGTTGGCATATTGTTAATGCTATGGAGAGATCAATGGAAGAATGAAGAAAAGAAAAAGAATGAACATCAGTTGATCTATAAAGCAAGAAAAATCCTGTGGAAGAGGTAAAGAGCCCCGCTCAGGAAGTAAATTGGTATTAAGACACAAAACTGCTGTATGGTTTCTGAGGGGGTCAGTGTGTGGTTTATGTCAGAGAAATTGTAATTTACATCAGCTTATATGTTTTTGTGTCAGTGGTACAGTGGCTAATAGCATTTACCAATAATGAGCTTGGTCGCATCATCTCCATCTTGGACATCAAATCCACAAGCTGGGGAGCGTTAAGGTCTTGTTTTTGTTTTTGCAGACACACAGCTGTTGTTGAGGCCTTGCAAATTCTATCTTCCTGCTAAATCAGTAATTAATCATTTTTTAAAAGTTTTATGTCTGAAAAGCATAATTTTAAACTTTTCTTCAGATTAAAATACAAATAAGGCTTCTGTTTTTTTATGTATAAACAGCACTTACAAAACATGATCTTTTAAATACAGTTGTAACAAACATCGCACATACAAGTTTGAATATCATGTGAATCTCACATTTACTGTCATTTAGTGTTACAATTTTGTATTATTTAGTGTTAAAAAATGCTCCAGCTGATGCAAATTGGATGAGGACTGTCTGTGACTGCTTGTGTTTGTCAGTTTTTCTGCCCATGTAATGATTATTTATTTATGTGAGGAACAGTCCTTTAAATAAGTACCGATGTCACTGTGAACCTGCAGATCGGCACAACCTGCAGAGATCGGCACTGAGCTTTAAGACGGGATGGTTGTTCTGTTAGCGCTGTGCTTTTAAGTTCAGTGATCCAGTTAACACTGATACAAGCAACGCCTCCCCAGACTGTAGTTGCCACACTCTGCAGCGCTCACTCAACATCTTACGGGGAAATTAAGCTCCTTTATAATGCACTAGCGGCCACCAGTGAGGTACTTATGGCCTGCAGCTACAGCCCGCCATAGGGCGGCAGGTGTTTGTGGCTGGGCCCGTGATGGATTGACAGAATGCAGGAGAAGAAAGCAGGCAGTGGAATGGCTGGAATGACTCTCTGATATATATGGCTGACATCGCAATGTGAGTTATGCTTGGCTGTAATGAGCAAAGGCAGCTGTACGTCAGCGAGGTTCTGTAGAAACACGTTTAAACTCTTTGCCATCAATTACACGCATGCCAGCTTTCTTTGACCACTTTAATTTCACATTAAACTCTTTCTCTATTCAAATTTCAGCCTTTCATCTTCATTTAATTTATTTAAATATTCTAATAATAATGAATCTTACTCAAAGCAGTGAATGTGTTCAGCATTATCAGTGGGTTAGTTCTTTATCTGTGCTGTTTGCTATGACAAGCATCAGTATACTGTAGCATTTTTAAATCTGGCAAATGCTTTTATCCGAAGAAACAAACCTCAGACTGTGTGACCTGTTGAAGAGAGGTGTGCTATTACCATCTAAAGTTATTGTAGCTTACAGTTTTATATTTTTGGTTGAAAAACATCTTTCATTAAATTGGGAAGCTTCAACCACCTAGCAACACACTACAAAATGCGTGTTAACAACTACATAGGAACACGATAAAAGCAATTCTGAAGATTCTATCAACCAACTATTTGACTTTAATCAGTCTAAATAAGTCTAGCTGTGAATCACTTGTTCTGTCTCTGTTCCTCCACGTATGAATGTGTGAGTGAGATAAAAAGACAAAGTGAGCCACCCTGAATAAGTAAAACTCTATTCCATTCGACTGTCCATTATTATTAATACATACCCCTTCATCTGTCATTAACACACTCCTGCTCATCCTGGCTGCTTTTGTTCTATTTAAACTCCTTCAAATCCTCCCCTTTGTTTGTTTCTTTCTATGTTTGCTTTCTGTCATTCTTAAGAGACGTCTGCTTATGTGGTTTCCTCTGCTGAACTGCCCAATCTTTGTATACATTCTTTCTTTCAGCCTGGAGAATAAAATAGAAGTACCTGAATGTTAAGTGACTGAACTTTTTCTCCATGAATCATGTGTGACAATGAACATGGAGCCATGCAGTAGAGGAGGTGAGATGATGAGAAAAAATGTCTCTGATCTGAACCTGTCATTGCTAATCCAGGCTGTCTTTAGAGCAACAATTTAAGGGCAGCCCTGCAGCAGTCCTGCTATTACCTTACAGACATTGTAAAGTCCAAGAACAAATGCAAAAAATGTTTGATTGGAAAGACTTTGAAAGACTTATTGAAGAACTAGGTGTACGTTTGGTTATAATTATCAACAGAAGACAAATATACTGTAGTTTATTTGCAAAATCTCAATTACTATACTCACTGTAACTGACTGTTTTCTCAGTAAAAATCCCTTAACAACCTGTATTAATAATTATATAGTAAATTAGTTTTCTATTGCTTTGATAGTATATTATAGACTGAAAGCAGACACCTGCACCTGTAATCCTATGTAAGAGTGTTTAATTTAAAACATTATTTTATTGTTTTGATTTGAAAATGAAGTACACTTAAATTCTACATGTGGTGACCCAACCATAAATGTTTTTAAAGGTTTACATATTATAATTATAATTATTATATTATAATTATAGGTTTATTTATTGTATTGTTTATCATTGTTTATCAAAATGTCTTCAAAATCAAACATTTAAATGTGTTAAGATTGCAGTTTTTGAAGATGATGACATGTTTAATCTGTCTATGTTTGCATCTGTCTAATCTGACTCACTCTCATTAAGTGAATTTGCACCAAAATACCTTTCTTCTCCCTGTGAATACTTGATTTACTTTTGTTTTTGATTTACTAGTTGCATTTAATTATTTGCATGTAGTTTATATGTTAACAAAATGTTGAATATTGCTTACAAAGGCTTTTACAGTATTTTCTATAAAGCATTTCAGCAGTCCTCTACTATTACTATAAATTAGTAATAAGTCATTATTAATTGTAATTATTGTAAATATTGCTTGTACTTATTGCTCAGTATTTTATACTTCCCAGTGTAGAACAACGTAAATGGTCATTTACGATTTCATACTACAATACTGAAAGAAAACTCAAACACAATGTTCTTGATGTTGGATCACTTCTCCTTGAGATTGTTGGATGGAGATCTGCTCTTTTGTCTTTGTTTTCTGCTCCTCCTCAAGGGGTCTTCATTTAGATTATTTATTCACTCTCAGAATTGAAAGTTGACCACCTATTTGCCTTCCACTCAAAACGTCACCGCAACAGAGCCAATGACATGTCAGCGGCGGGTACAACAGGCGTGATGGTTGGCCACCCACGGTTTCAGGAGCACGTAGTGAGAGCGGTATCAAACGGGGAACATCTGTGAGCACTGGGCCATGTGGACCTAAAACAGAGGACGCCTGGGGCTACAGGCTTTGTGCTGGCCCAAAATGCAAAGCCACCAAGAATGAGAGCACAGCCAAACGCACCCAGACCCCAGTGTGGATAACTGAATTGAGTGAGAGACAGGAAGTATCCCAGAGACTATTCACAGACAAGGCTGTTAACACGTTGACATATTTTGTTTGAGAGAAAACAACAGGCACAAACATCCCTAAGTATTATCTATGGATTTGATTAATTCTATAGTGTTTTGTGGTTTGTCTCACTCAAAAATCTCTTATCCTATTTGATACAATTACAAAAATCTTTGGAAATTAAAATGTAATATATGTGTAAGTAAATCCTAATCCTCTACTAATCAATACCTAATATTAGTTACCTAGTTCATAAGTTATAACCTTTGCGTTGTTGTTTAGTGTTTGAGTGAATCTTTGATGTATTCTGAATACACAGCAGTATTTTAAATGGATGAATGAAAGTTTTTCACCTTCACTGGATGTTTCAACCATTTATCTACAATTAAATCAATTAATTTGAGTGTCACATGAGCGTAGGTATTATTAGCCTAGCCACTAATAAGAGGTGATTCATTTGCATGGCTGCTCATTTCCTCTTGCTGTCACACACTTATTTCATTGGGCCCAATAATTCTCTCTCTAACACAAATGTACCTTATATTAAAACGTGTGAAAGAGGCTTTACATGTGTGTGCACAGTGCAGAGAAAGATATATGTGGATCACTGCCTCTTAACACACACATCATAGATGTTAAATGATGTGTTACTAATTCAACATTTTATTTTCACTTGACATTAGGATAAAAAGTCACAGAATAGTTGGACGACTTGTTAAAGGTGTAGTTGCAAAGTTAAAGGTGAATTTCTGCACCACTAGTGGAAACAGGTTGGTTTGAGTGGCCTAACGAGCCCCCAACCACCAATGTACACAGCATACTCTTTTTCATAGATTACACTAGCTGTGAAGGGCATAATATGTCAAATTAACAATACAATGTTGTGCCTGAATACATATTTAACTAATATGAACACGATATAATTTTAATTTCTATGTTCCATCAATGTAATTAGTAACAAAGCAAGATCTTGAAAGCAGAACACCACATGTGGTAATAACAGACACAAAATTTGTAACTGTAAATTAATATTATAAATAATATTTAATATTATAAAAAATAAAACTCCAAGACTGTGGAGTGCAAATAAAAGGACATCAACATTTCAATTACATATTAACAAAATAAATATTAAATACTTTTACAAAACATTAAAACATTTCACAACAGTGCAAATGAACATGATATTGTAACCGGGTAGAATGAATTATGCCATTAAGGCATCTCCTATTGTTGCCAAGACCTACATTAACTTACCTAACCTACATTAGTTAAAATAAGCTAAGAATGGAAAATTCTTTTTAACCCCTATTTATCTTAATGTTAATTTTAAAATTAGTAAAATCAAAAGCAGCAGCTGTTAAGTAAGGAAAAATGTGTGACAGGTCATTGAATTATTAGAAGAATAATCTACACCTGAGGTGGTAATACAGTTGCGACATGAAGCAAATGCATCACAGGTGTGCGTGTTCTAATAATTAAATGGTCCGAAATTAATTATTCAGCTTACACCATGGCTACCACAAGACACGGTTCAGATGTATTTAAGACATTTGAGTTGAGGTCAAGAAACAAGGCAAAATGCCTTGCAACAAACAAACAATACACCAGCCCAAGACAGACACAAAGGCATTAAAAAGGAGAGCAAACAAGGCGGGTAACAAGGGCAGGCAAGTGAGGGGCATGATCTAATCATGGAATAATTAACGAGAAAACAAGAGGGTTGGGCCAGGACCCTGGTTCAAAACCTAACCCTGGTCCGAAAATAGCTGCTGGCCTAGGAATGGGGCCTGGGCTTCCCAGACAGCAAGGCATAGAGATGAAATCAGGGATAGACGCCATAGACCCAGCGTACTGCGTAGCCATATCCGGAGATGCTGCTTCAGACTCAGCCAGCTCAGGAACAGACCCCACAGACACCGCTGTCCTGGGAGGTCCTTCTTTTCCTTCTCTTGAGGTCCAGAGAGCCGTTAACCTGGACGGGACTCTCTGGGGATTTAACAGACTGAGACAGATTCTTAAGGGTTGTTATGCCCAGGACTTAACCCTCTGGAACTGTACACAGGCGGGCCCATGAGAAGAAGGAGAGATGACTTGTATGAGTCTTAGCGGAGGATTCCTGCTCCTTTTGATGACGGAGCAACTCCCCCACCAGCTCCTAGAATGGCAGAAGAATCAACCTTCCCCATTCCTGCAAGGGTGGAGGATTGTTAAGGCCTGCCATGAAGTAAATGCTTACTAGGATATCAGGAATAACCCCCTTCATCCTGTTCAGTTCAAGAACATACTGGATGAATACCCATTTTCCCCGAGTAGGAAAAAAGGCCTTTGCCAGTGTGGCTGTCTGCTCTGCTGACTGCCACCACTCAGCTAATAAAGGCATGGTGAGCAGAAAGCTGTCGCAGAGCAGCTTAACAAAAAGTTACTTTATTTGAACAAAAACTCCCACAAGGGAGCAAGACAAAAACCAAACAAGACTAAAAATAAAACAACCAAAACAGGACTAGAAATATTAGCTGTTGAGCTCAAGCTAGCTAAACTTCTGACAAACTAGACAAGCAACAACAAAAAATACATTTTTTGGGCATTTAAACACAAGGGCATTTAAAGGGAAAGCAAACAAGGCGGGTAATTAGGGCAGGCAGATGAGGGGCATGAACTAATGATGGGATAATTAATGAGAAAACAAGAGGGAAGGGTCAAGACTCAAGACAGGACAGATCTGTGTCTTTTGCTTCCACAGATAACAAAAGACACAGAGCATGGGTCTAGACCCTGACTCTAAGATGCAAGAACCAAGACTAGAATAAAGTCAGGATCCAAACATCATGCTCTGACACAACAGAGAGCTGTCAGGATCCTGGCATGATAATTTAGAAAAAACCCAAGACAAAGAAGCCAGGACCCTGACAAGACCACATAAAATGTGTTTGTGGAAATGAGAATATGCAGTAATAAAACATGAAAACACCTATGATCGAGAATATCATATCAGTATTTATTTATTTATTTTTGTATTATCATCATGAAGCGAAAGAAAAAGTAAACAAGTAGCCTGTGTTTATTCATTCTGTTTATCTATTTAATTACCTTTCTATTCTATTCAGTTTATTTATTACTAAATTTGTTTTTTGCAATGCTTTATTGAAATTAAACTGCAGGTTTATATTAATTGTTAAGTTTGATATTGAAATGGAAGGGACTGTTGTCCCGTTAAGTGAGCCGCCACAGTATGTTGTGCTGACATAAGGCAGACCGCCAAGCGGGCTGTTGCTTATTGTGGCCGAAGAACAAGGCAAGACGGCTGCTCTGGGATGGGAGGCTACTCATGTACTGTGTTTAATGAACCCAGTTGTATTTTTTATTAATGAAGAGAACTTCACACAAAAATTCACACACATACACACAGTGCTACTATAAGTCCAGAATTAACATGGATTTTTAAAAAGTGATAGTGACGCTGTTGTTACATCATCTTCTAATAACTGCTCGCAAAATGCTGAATTTAACCGATAAGATACGGTGCAAGCAGTAACGACCATTTTTAAAATTAAACACTTACCCTTTTCTTGCTCCTTTCTCTCCTCATCTTTTTATATCTGCTCTGTGCCAAATATAATGCTGCCTTTTATTTTTATAATTGGGCAACTTATGCTAACACACGTGATTGATAGGAGATGCAACAAACAAGCTAACTTTATTACATGGCATAGGGCCCCCTAGTGGCCACAGGGGCTCTATGCAACCACTTATATCGCTTATTAGGTACAGTAGAAATGTGGATGGCAGGGGTTCTGTGTTTACTGTATAAACAGAGCCTTAAAGTAACTTTTTGCCACACCTGCCAATGACTGGTGACTTAAGAACTTTTACAAGCAACACAGCAATGCAATGCAAGTAGGGACTTAAGGACATGTCTGCTGCAATGTATACTGTGTAGTATTGTAAGTTAAAGTTTGTGTTATACTGCTAAAAACACATTAAAATAGTGAACACTTGCTTTGTAATTAACTGCCTTAAATGCACTGAAGACCAACATGAAAAACGTAACTCAAATTGATTGTTATGAAATCACACAGCATGACATAAAACATGTTATCTATGTATAAACAGCATATCCTGTATTATCAGTATTATTTATATGGCAAGTGCCGCTCCTTTGCTTCCCTGTTGAGCTTTTCTTTATATAGAATCTTGTACTTGATCATTGTTCATAATTGTTTTTCCTGCCTGATGAGCAGGATGTTATATCCTGATGATGTCCTAAAACCTGATGCCCACTACCTACAATGCAATGCGCAATGAGGTAGTTTCCCTAGATTTATAAATACCAGCCATTAAAATGTTGTGGCAAAAACAATACCTCCACAACAACGAAACACATTCACCATTTTAACCATTCCTGTCTTTACTAGCTTTACAAGATTTACAGAGCCCCCCTGCCATGTCTTAGCTTTTGCCCATGCCAAATGGCTGGTCACTATAATGTGTGTGCCAAATTTCATTCCATTTCAAGCATGTTAAGTGCCTCAAATACACCTGAATACAGTTTTAAAGTTTGACATGTTACCATGGCAACAGTATTAAAACTATCATTAAAATCCTTTAAGAACTTTACATTAGCCATTATTCTGACCAAATCTGAAGTGACTTGATCACAGATCAAGTAATTATCACAGATTCCACATTTAATCCACAATAGCCACCTTACTGTTGAGCAGAGCTAATAAATGTAAATTTGAAAGTTGTCTGGATTGATCAGAACAATACATGTGCCAAGCTTGCCGACCGTAGGTAAACTAACCCTATCACTTTAGTCAAAAACGCTACAGAGCCCCCACCACGCCCATATCTAAGCCCATGCCTAATGGCTTACAATTTCAAAAACAATTTCAGTAATTTTAAACATGTTCAGACATTCAAATACACCTGAATGTAGTTATAATGTCTGACACATAGCAACATAATTTAAGATATTACAAATGCTCCTGCAACTTTACATCAGATGTCTTTACATTATTCCGACAGAAGTGACAGTCTTGCTGTTGACAGTTGGTGGCGCTATGACCGTGACTCACAATAGTCATATCAATGTCTTTAGCCCATCACACCAAACATATTTGCCATGGAAAAGACTGAGGAAAGTAGACAAGAATACAAGGATTTGCGGAACAGAGTGAAGAGGGAAGTGGCTAAGGCCAAGCAGAATGCATATGATGAGTTGTACTCTAGGTTAGACACTAGAGAAGGAGAAAAGGACTTGTACAGGTTAGCAAGGCTGAGGGATCGAGATGAGAAGGATGTGCAGCAGGTTAGGGTTATTAAGGATCGAGATGGAAAGGTGCTCACAAGTGAGGAGAGTGTACAGAGAAGATGGAAGGAGTACTTGCAACAACTACAGAGGCATAAAGTTGATAAGTCATACAATGAAGGTATGGGAAAGAGTAGTGGAAGCTAGGTTAAGGAGGGTAGTAGGTATTTGTGAGCAGCAGTATGGCTTTATGCCCAGAAAGAGCACTACAGATGCAATCTTTGCTCTGAGAATGCTGATGGAGAAGTGTAGGGATGGCTGTAGGGAGCTGCATTGTGTTTTTGTAGACCTGGAGAAAGCATATGACAGGGCACCAAGAGAAGAGCTGTGGTATTGTATGAGGAAGTCAGGAATGGCAGAGAAGTATGTCAGGGTGGTGCAGGATATGTATGAGGGAAGCAGGACAGTAGTGAGGTGTGCAGGAGGTCAGACAGAGGAGTTCAAAGTGGAGGTGGGAATGCATCAGGGATCAGCTCTGAGCCCCTTCTTGTTTGCTGTGGTGATGGATCGTTTGACAGATGAGGTCAGACAGGAATCTCGTGGGAGAATGATGTTTGCAGATGACATTGTGATATGTAGTGAGAGCAGGGAGCAGGTGGAGGAAAACCTGGAGAGGTGGAGGTTTGCACTCGAGAGAAGAGGAATGAAAGTCAGTCGTAGCAAGACCGAGAACATGTGTTTGAATGAAAGAGAGGGAAATGGAACAGTGAGATTACAGGGTGAAGAGGTAAAGAAGGTACAGGAGTTTAAGTACTTGGGGTCGACAGTCCAGAGCAATGGAGAGTGTGTAAAAGAGGTAAAGAAGCGAGTGCAGGCAGGTTGGAATGGATGGAGAAAAGTGTCAGGAGTGATGTGTGACAGGAGAATATCAGCTATAATTAAGCAGAACTGAAGATGTTGAGGTTTTCTTTGGGAGTGACGAGGTTGGACAAGATTAGGAATGAGTTCATCAGGGGGACGGCTCATGTTAGATGTTAGATGGAAAAAGTCAGGGAAGCCAGATTAAGGTGGTTTGGACATGTACAGAGAAGGGATAGTGAATATGCTGGTAGGAGGATGTTAGAAATGAAGCTACCAGGCAGAAGGCAAAGAGGAAGACCAGAGGAGGTATATAGATGTGAAAAACGAGGACATGTAGTTAGTGGGTGTGAGGGAAGAGGATGTAGATAATAGGGTTAGGTGGAGACAGATAATTCGCTGTGGCGACCCCTAAAAGGGAACAGCCGAAAGGAGAAGAAGAAGAAGAAGATGTAATTCGCACACTGCAAGCTGTAGATATTAGAGACTTTCTGTTTCGCGATAATTTCACCATGATACCATGGCAACACTGTTTGAGATATCAAAAATCCCTTCCCATTTATGAAGTCTTGGCATGATGCTCACCAGGTTTGGTGAGGATCACATGAAATCACTAGGAGGAGTATTAAACAATTCCCAGCATGCACTTTTCTGAAAATGCGAAATGGCCGACTTGTAGCTAAGGTTCGTCAGTATGAGTTGTTCGGGTCGACATAACTGATACACGTACCAAGTTTTGTACAGGAGCATGCGTGTATGTATGATATATCTTTTGTGGCCCATACCAAGGGGCACTACTGAGGCCCACTGCCCCACCCAGAGTTTTTGAGCATATTAAGGTGCCCAAAGACTGTAAACAATGATGATGGCCATTTGCCATTGCCACCTGGTGCTTCTCAGAAAACAATGCATAAGTCTCACATGCATTTAATCCAAAAATAATTGACGACTATTGTAGTCGTCTTTTGAAAGTCTTTTGTAAGTCACACACTTGCTTCTTGTAGGCAGCGGAGCAAGATTTCAGATTTTGTTTTTTTCAAGATTCAAGATTCAAAGCATTTATTGTCACATGCACAGGGAGGAAACAGGT
Source organism: Botia kubotai (assembly GCA_036877585.1). Taxonomy (NCBI): domain Eukaryota; kingdom Metazoa; phylum Chordata; class Actinopteri; order Cypriniformes; family Botiidae; genus Botia; species Botia kubotai. Next base: position 17,418 of record JAZGTI010002144.1, read on the forward strand.
TTTGCTGTCCACAGTGAATGCCAAGACAGTTATATAAACTAAAGTTGATGAAATATAAAATAACAAAAATTTAAGAAAATATACAATAAGGAACATAAATTATAAATAAACTCTGAATATAGAATAAACGTGCAAATTGAGTAAACGTGCAAATTAAATAAACGTGCAAACTGAAGGATAAATAGCAGTGATTGACTTGAAGTCATGTGCAAAATGATTATGTAAATAAAATGCATATAAAGAGATGATAAGATGCATATAAATGGTGGTAGACAGTCCAGCAGTAGTGAAATCTGTTTATTCAGCTACCTGTTTAAAAGTCTTATGTCTGAGGGAAAGAAAGAGTCCCTCAGTCTTGTGGTCCTGCATTTCACACTTCTGTACCTCCATCCTGAAGGTAGGAGTGTAAACAGTCCATGTTGTGGGTGGGTGGGGTCCTTAATGATGGAGGCAGCTCTCCTGTGGGTTCTGCGCTCATAAATTGCCTGCAGAGAGGGCAGTGGAATCCTGGTGATCCTCTCAGCAGTCTCTCAGCAGACCACACTCTGCAGTTGTCTGCGATCCCTCGCAGTAGTGCTGCCATACCACACTGTGATGCAGTTGGTCAAGATGCTCTCCACAACACAGCTGTAGAAGTT
>JAZGTI010002144.1:18105-38211 GCA_036877585.1 Botia kubotai
GTGCAGGCAGGTTGGAATGGATGGAGAAAAGTGTCAGGAGTGATGTGTGACAGAAGAATATCAGCTAGAATTAAGGGGAAGGTGTACAAGACAGTGGTGAGACCAGTTTTTTTTTTGGGAGTGACGAGGTTGGACAAGATTAGGAACGAGTTCATCAGGGGGACGGCTCATGTTAGATGTTTTGGGGAAAAAGTCAGGGAAGCCAGATTAAGGTGGTTTGGACATGTACAGAGAAGGGATAGTGAATATATTGGTAGGAGGATGTTAGAAATGAAGCTACCAGGCAGAAGGCAAGAAGGAAGACCAAAGAGGAGGTATATGGATCCTGACATTCTCCTGACAGCATTGTGAGCAATTAGGTTTGAATGTGTGAAAGTTTTGTATAGGGTAAATAAATGTTTATGGTGTATATGTGTGTTGACAGAGGTAAGAGTTGTGTTACTTGCAGTGTTTGCACTTCAGACGCAAAATGAAAACTTTGGGTTTTATCTCAATGTGTCTTCATCTAGTTTTCTGACTAAAGACCATGCATTCCCAATTTGTTCTTCCTGACTGGAAAGAATATCTGTACTGACACACATCGACTCCCTCTATTTCCACTTAAGTTAAAGGTGTCGTTGTATTTGTTCAGCCAAAGACATGCATCTTTGGACTTTCATGAAAACATATTTTTATGTTACATTTTTACACATGGAAACCAGAAACCTTGTACACAATTTTTTATTTTATTTTTTATTTTTGGTGTTTACTTTTAGAATATATATCTTAAGATAAATCTGTACAAGGTTGCAAAAACTACTTTTAATTTTGAATAAATAAAAAAATAGAGATATAGAGAGACACAGTACTCAGATATGAGTCTGCAATTTAGCTTAAAAGAATTCAATTCAGCAGCTGTATTTTTCATCTAACATTTGGTTTTTCTGACTTCAATTAAGTTTAGGGTAAGAGGAAGGTTTAAAAACTTGATACATTATGTGCTTAAGGAAGCTCATCTGTTTTGGAGAAACATGCTTTTAGTTCCACTCAGTGGATATTTGTCTTCAAAACTGCCTCGATTCAAGCAACAAACAACGACATGTCATGTGTTTTCATGAGATCAGGCTGATGCGAGTGTGCTGTATGCGAGTGTGCTGTATGTTAAACACATTTGCCAAAACACTGTTAATTTCTTAACTGTAAAACTAGAAATAATGTGAAAGAACTTCTTTTCTTCACGATTATTGGTTGATTTTACTTCTGCTATATTGTGATTTGACCGTTTCGAGGCCCGGAAATTCAAAAATGGATAACAAAGTATGTAAGATCATAATTTTGTTCACTTGTAAAAACATGCCTTGCAGTATTTTATATCTTTAATCAAATTTATTTGCAGGGCATCTTATCTGTGTCTTGTTTGAATTTCTGAAAGTCAAAGATTTCAGCATCTTGGAAGCTTATTTAAAGGTTGGGATTTGACCTCTAAATTGTTTCCTGCTTACTGAAGTCCTCAAAGTAAAAGTTCTCTCTACATCAGCGATTGTTTCAATTTAAATTAAATTAAAACAAATAGTCCCAAACAATAGAGAGCTTAGGGGACATTTTTCTGTTTGGAGATTTTCTGTTTTGGAGTCTTTAACCCAAAGCTGGATAAATAGTCCCTCTTGGAACTATTCTTATGCAATTTGATGCTACTTCTTTTAGGGTACTAGCATTACAGGTGCTCAAACACATCTGAAAATCATCCACATGTGAATGACTGCATTACAAATTCATTAAAAACAGCAGCAAGCAGTTATTACAGAACTATGATTTTAGGATCATCTGCTCAATGAATATGAGCACACGCATTTGCATTTACTTTTTACAGCTTTTACCCACAGGGGGCACAGTTGCTAAATTTTAAAGAGTGCTACTAGAGGAAACTTGACGCGGCATTATGTCTTGACACTATGGGGAACACGTTTCAGGCGCTCCCAAGTCTGAACGTGTGAAAATCAAGGTCATGTGACGTAGCGTTGCGCACCACAAAGACTTTAAAAGGTGCCTGCCAAATACATCATCAGCGTCTTGTCTTCAGGAAGCCTGTTTGTCTGCCCACCAGTCAGGTCTAAGTGTGAGGGAAAAAGAAAATATTAGCACAAGGAAGCAGCTAGAGAGAAAAGAAAATGAGAAAAAATGGGTTCCAAGAAGTTTAAGAAGTGTGCCACCCTGCCCACGCTGTGTCTCCACATGGTTTTGTTTGGGAGCGAGCTGAGTGCCCTGCTAAGGCAGAGAAGAGGCTGCACTAGTGGAGCTTGCAGCTTGACTTGAACAGCGGCGGACGGCTCTGCCTTTTCTCTCATGCTCTCCGCTGAATCAGATGAGCTCATGGAGGCTTCAGAAGCCTGCTCTGAAGTTTCTTCTGAGCCAGAACATGAGCTTATACTGTCAGTGTCAGATGATGATTTGATAACTGTTAGCCAGGTGGGTGCTGAGACAGACCAGCCTCCTCTTTCAGATGCAAGTGAATCTGTTTGCCTTAGATGAGTCAACTCACTGTCCACTCTGGCTCAGCCTCACTCATCGAGCTTCATTGGGGGTAGACGTCATAGTACAATTGTGGCCAAGGCTACGTCTGTACACTTTTTCTCACATAGCTTTCCTCCCAGGAGTCATAGTAAGGGTTTGACAGTACAGAGTTTGTCTACTCTTGGTAGCAATGTTCTGGCTGACCCTAATCTGGTTTTCAGACCTAATACCTCTCTTTGGACAGAGTATCTTGGGAGCTTCCAATCTGGAGGAATCTTCTGTCTCAGGCCTGGGGGTCAATCTTTCAAGACTATTCTGAGTTCCAGTAAGCTATTACTGGGAGATTGTATGCCCTGAAGAGGCAGCTCTTTGTGTTCGTTGACCTGGTTCACTGCCCTATTGGTCCAAAAGGTGCCTATCTGCAGAGTTATGTGCAGCTACCCTCAAGGTTTATGTGGAGCTACCTTCAAGGTTTATGTGGCCACTGTTTCTGCGAGCCATGAACCTGTTGATGGAGCCTCTGTTCGAGCCTCTAGAGTCATCCTCAATGCTCAGAGCATGGTGCTTCAGGCCTTCTGTCCTCTGGAGTATATATGAAGGTAAGAGCTTTTATGATCTATGTCCACTGCTCAAGCCAGTGGCGCAAGACCTCTCAGCTCTTGGTCTGTTTTGGGGGATGCAACTGAGGTAATGTGGTCACAAAACAGCTACTCTGGCCTATGAGGACTGTGACCTAGTGTCAGCCTTGGGCATTAGAGCCCATTTTACCTGGAGTGTAGCATCATCTAAGGCACTGTTTAGGGGGGCATCTGTAAGTAATGCTTGTGCTGTGGTAGGCTGGTCCTCCCTGCACACATTCATTATATTTTACTGCTTGGACTTGAATTTAACCACAGGCACTCCGGTCCTCCTGGGCTGACAGTGTTTTTTCTGCTCTTGCTCTTTATGTTCTCTGTGCTGTGTGTCAGCATCTGGGGAAGCCCTTCCCTTACTGTGGTGTAGTGGGCATTAACGTTTCCCATAGTGTCAAGCCATGATGCAGTATCGAGTTCCCTCAGAAGGGAACGTACCAGGTTACCCTTTCTTAGGGTTACCCGGTTCCCTAAGAAAGGGAATGAGCAAAAATAATTTTGAATAAGAATTTTTTTTTATTTAAAATTTTATTTTGAATAATTTTAAGATACAATGTCAAGTAACTTGTATAATATAAAAATAATAAAAAAGAAAAGAAAGAGAAATGTTTTTAACTCACAGTTACAGTTTTTTACTTACTGTAATATTTTTTAGTTTAAAGGTAAATCATTGAAATAATGGCCACTTTAATAATAATACATGATATTCCATAAAATGCAAGTTAAATACATCTCAAACTCAAAATTAAAATAAAAACTGGAGAGCAGCATTTTTACAGCATTGCTGGGGCTGTGATTAAGTATGGATGCATTTGTAAGATTATATAGCAGAAAAATGGCACATTTGTTTTAGAGAGAAAGTGCTGACATGACTGACATGTAAACCTGCAACCTCAGTGACAGGCTGTGGACTGCATTGTGTGTTCATACCCATATGCCTTGCAGTCAAGCAGGGTAATTTATATTCCAAGATCTCTCTCTGCTGGTAGAAAGAGGGCAAAGCAACACTTGCACAGTAATATGCTATATGGGACCAGTGTGCAGTATGTGAGTTTTCAGTAAGCATGGAACACTGTGCCTGGATGACCTACTGCATTTGGCAGAATATCAAGCATACAACAGAGAACTCTACACAAAATAATGTATCCCACAATGCAACAGGTTTAACTAACAAAGTAACCTAAAGTAACTTCAGCTCTTTATTTTTATACTCTTATATTTACGAGACATTTACAAATAGATAAAATAACCATATTTCTTGATAAAATAATATTTATTAAAATGACAACTTGATGCCATTCACATGCAGCATAGAGAGGCTGTGACAACATAACATACTATTTGGCCCTCCCGGCTGAGCCTGGTTTTTCCCAAGGTTTTTCTCCATCTATACATCATTGGAGTTTTGGTTCCTTGCCACTGTCGTGCTGTTGACTTGTTTACTGGAAGACTGATGACATTTAGTTTTTTTTTAATATTGCTTTGTTAATATTTTGTTAATTTGTTAATATTGCTTTTAATATAATAATATAATAATCTAACTAGTCTTAAAGACTTTACTATTACACTTTCTCTCTCCCATTCTTGTTTCATTATGCAATGTTATTTTGAGATATTTTATTGTATTTTTGCAAATACTTAGTTTATTATACTCCTGTTGTTATTATACTCCTGTAAATGTTATTGGCCTAAAGGACGTCTCCATGTAAGCTGAGTTGTAATAAAAGCAGCACGTTACAATGATATTATAAACGTAGATGCAAAGGTCTCTTGACAAAAGCATAATGCTGTTTTAAACGTTTATCGTAAAACAGAGTAAACAGCACACTAGTATTCATAGCTGTTGTACGTGTGCATAGATTAACCAGAAGGGGGCAGTACAATAATAAATAATGGGGGCAATGGTGTGTGTTAAAGCATTAAGAAGCTGAGCTTTGTTTCACACTAGTCGGAAGACTACATCGGAAGCGGTCAGATAGGGAGGGGAGGCCTTCAAATTTTAATTATCATAGCGGGGACGTAGAAATAGGTCATGATGATGTGGCGATGAGGTCGGATAGCGCAGGGATCGGATTTGTTAGAGAGCTCAAGACGAGTTACATCGGGGGTGATGGGGGGAAAAGATCCCTGGACCCCGTATAAAAACCCGTGAGATTCCTCTACCTGAGCCACACCGAACCGGTGCATGGCGACCGCACTCAGCACATCCCGTTACAACGAACAGAGATTGTGATCTTACACATCTGCTAACCAGAGGCGGAAGGAACGTGGAGGAATTTGATGCATCCGCGAATTAAAGAATGAGACCGACGCATCTCGACTGGCCTTTCTTAAAGACCGCATGATGGACAGAGAAGGATAACGGTATTTAAATGGTTTGTTTTTGCTCATAATGGCGGTGGCACAGAAATAAAAACGGGTGAGCCGTAAGAACGTTTTTGGACTCGTCGTCTGGGATTTGTCTGATCAGGTTGGCGGAATGATGTCGTTGAGATGTCACAGGAGCAAGTCTGTATGGGCTACTCTGGGTGTGCTGGCGTTGTGTTGGCTCTACATCTTCCCAGTGTACAGGATACCCAGCGACAAGGAGATGGTGGATGAGGTTCTGCGGCAGGGACAAACATGGACCAGAAACCAAACGGGTATCGATCTGTACAGGTATTGAAAAGCATTTTGGTTTTCGTGTACAGTTTCTCGTGAATTTATTCAGTGTGAGAGTAGGCAATATTTGATGTTAAAGGCCACATATCTGCGATAGACAGGTCCGGTGATGCAGTTTAAATGGCATTTTGGTCTGCGGTTTGTCTACTGTAATTAAGTGACGGGTGGAGATGCAATCAGTTTATCTTCCGTCTGTTCTGGCTCTCGTGCGGATGCACGGGTAGCGCAGACGCCGCACTTTTTGAGAAACCAATCAGTAGAATAGATAGGATAGAATAAGATAGATGCGTAACATTGTATATTATCTGTCCCTGCGACGACCTTACAGAAGCGCTGGCCATCGTGAAGTCACATACATTTAGTAGATCATTTTAATAAGCAAGTTTAATGCTGACACAGAAAGCATCGTATTACAGTAATTTTGCTCACAAATTTGGTTCATGTTAGGTATCTTTAAGTACGGCATAGTTGCATACCAATGCATTTTATACATAGTACATGCTGCGTACATACCTTGTTATTCTTGGTAGGTTTAGGTCTAGGGCTTGGTTTAGGATGAGGTATAGGATCGAAAGTGTAATTATATGCAGATACTATATACATATAATTACAATTAATATATTTTGTGCTTGCATGTAATATAAATCGTAATTGCGTATATTATATGCTTGTGACATTTAAAAACACGTATGTACACAATATGTACATTGTGTGTTTTTATTTATTTGTTATATAGTAGTTTAAGACACCTGGTATAAAGTGGGTCCAGAGTTTCTGTTAGGAAAGCTTGTTTGAACAATGTACACAAATATTTATTCAGTCTTATTGTACAATCTTATTGTAATGTTAACAACATTACAGTAAAAAAAGAATTTGTGTTCTGCTTTTCAGCACTTCAGTCGTACAGTGTTGCCAGCACTTTGCATTTTTTCTCTGTTTATCGCCATTATTAATTCCCTGCCTTATCATTTTGCAGGAAGCTCCTCACAGAATGCTGTGACCCAAAGAAGATGTTTGTTGTGACTAAAGAGAATTCTCCAATTGGGAAAGTCCTGTGGTATGATGGGGAATTCTATCATTACCACACGGTCAACAATGAGACGTACCCGTTCTTTGTTCAGGTACTATCTGTGTCTGTTAAGTGAGATTCATTTACTGCAGCAATAATTACCCTGTGCTTTTAACCATGTGGAAATGTGTGTTTACACAGACTTTTAATGCAGAATAAAGAGAGTTTACCCTGTAGGAATAACCGGTATGATCAAAATCAGCTATATGGTAATGTCATCTAATCGAAAACATTTGTACTGTTCAGTATATAACCAGTAAACACAGAACGTACATTCACATGTCACTGTACTAAAGCACAAATATAAGACTTTTAGATTTATAATACTTTTAGAGCCGCTGGTAGAGGGTCTGCTCTGAATTATTGAGGGAGTTTGAGTGTTGTGAGTTTTCATTTCTATCAGTAAATATATAAACAAAAGCTTATACAAGCTTAACAAAAGATTATACTAATTTGTTCAGTTAGGGTAACATAAGCCGATGGTTTACATAAAGGTATATGGAGATAAAGGTTGGGACATTCAGTGATGTCATGACAGACCCAAGGTCTCCAACAAGGTCCACAAGGTTTAGCTAAACTCTGCAGGTCCGTGGACCTTGTTGGAGACCTCTGCCACAAACCATGAAAACGAGTGTTAAACTAAGATCACACTGTCAGTCCAAATCCCATTTTTCTGCATATACAATGGAATGTGATTTAAATAATTAACGAGTCACAATATGTATTGCAACTGTTCACAAGCAATATAAGTGTCTTGTGGCGCTCTTTAGTTGTCTAGAATATCTGCATTGGTTTCTATGACGATGATGTTGCGAGATGTGTTCAACTGGAAGCGGCGCTGCACAGACCGATCGGCAGGGTGTTTATACATAACGCACTTGCTAACCATCAGATGTAGTAATGACGTCTGACATGTTTACATTTTACGTGTTGTGCGAACATGCAAAAAAGCTACTTGGTGTTTGAAACAGACTGTAGTTTGAAACAAATCAGATTTCCTGTGATCACTTGCTAAATATGCACAAAAATCGGATTTGGAGTGACAGTGTGAACACAATTTTGATAAAGGTGCAACTACGCAACCAATTCATACAGAGACAGGTGCTGTCTATAATTAGATCAGGAGAGAAAGAGGCCAAAAAGACAGTACTGCCACTGGACTTACCTGTTATCCTGCCATGTTATACTGTTCTCTACAGTAATCTCAGATGGGTCGCAATTAGTAGCATTTCATAACCTGAAAAGACAATACTAGATTTTTACTTTTTGAAAAAAAATAAGTGGTCCATGCCCGTTTCTCCTTCAGTAAATTTTTTTAATCCTTTAGGTGAAAACCATGTCAGTTTGAACCATACCTGATTCATACCATCTCTTCAACAACTTACAATATAAAACCTATAAATTCCAAACTATTATCCAATATAGCTTAAAAAAGATCTATATTTCCACATTGCTGTTGATGTACTTGCTTCAAAAGTGTCTATATAAGCACATTAAAAACAGACATATTGGCAAGCCTAAAGTCTACAGGAAATGGCATTTTTAGCAATCTGAAATAATGTAAGTAGATTGGGATATTCAGCATAAAAATGTAGAAAGAAACTTGATTTATTCCAGTTAAATTCCATTGGATGCTGAAAAGTGATCTCTACTGTAGAGATTGCCACAGTTAACATTAAAAAGAGAATTTTGTTGTTTAAAAGTGATATTTGCAGACAACATTAATAACTGATTAATAATTGATAATTATGCCGTTTTTCACCAAACTTCCAAATTGCGTTTAACTGTCACTTGAACAGATATATATATATATATATATATATATACACTTGTCNTTGATAATTATGCCGTTTTTCACCAAACTTCCAAATTGCGTTTAACTGTCACTTGAACAGATATATATATATATATATATATATATATACACTTGTCAGAGGGTTTTGGCTGCAAATGTAAATGACTGGCATTATATGTGAATGTGCATTCGAAGAGAAGCAGTTGGTCCTGTTTATTTCATTCCACCCCCACTCTCCATGATGCTAAGCCCAGCACTCTGCCTTCTAAAAATAAACAGGCATGGGAGAGACACCCGTATGGGTCCTGATTGTCATGCACTGGGCACCCTGCCGCCTTACAGTCGCAGTGTTCCTCCTACACTGTCTGAAAGCCCACGCTAATTATTGATGGACGCACACACAACATCTATTCACTATTCACACATACCCACACCACACTGTAATGTCCATACTCTTTGATATAGTGAGTATATTTACTGAGAGTTAGTCCAAGATGGATCTGTGTCAAGAAAACTCAACTAAAAGATGTTTACACACACTTAAGGCCTTAAAACACATTACTGATGATCCCAGTATTACATTTTACTTAGACATACAGTAAATACATACAGACATACTGTAGCTGAATGTAACCTGCTGCAGGTGAAACGGAATCAGTGCATGGCGTGTCATTTTGCTTGCAGTGCTTAGATTACCCCTCGTGCCAGTTAAAAGAGCACTGATAAGATCCTGCTGTCCTTAACCCTGTTACAGTTTTTCTCCAAACTATCTTTGTTAGTGGAAAAAAGACAGTGGCTGTTAAATATCAAGCTTACATGGTGCTAAAAAAGAGAAATGAAAGTGTCATGTTTTGTGCATTTTTTTCATTCTGAAAAGTAACGCATGTACTGCGCTTTCCGCAAATAAAGAAGCAGGCAGAGTTGTTGCTATACAGCAAAGTTGCTCAACCACATCAGGAAGTCTGACTATTATAGGAGCTTTAATTAGTTTTAATTTGTGATTCACACTAATTTGTATGTTTTAGCAATAAACAGGAAATAGTGACTTTTAATTGTATTTTATGTTTTTATAACAGTAGCAATTACAAAGGTTGAACAATTTTTTCAACCTCTAAGAACTGCATAGCAACCACCCCCCCCAACCACCCCCAACTTCCTGTTGTGGGGGTGAGTTTTTCACAATTCAAGAAAATAATCCGTCCAGCTAACCCAATAACTAACCCAACTAACGTATTTGAGAGAAAAATGGTCATTTGTAATGCAAATGGAGAGCTCTAAGCTCCTGTGACACAGTGAAAGGGGGTCTCTGATTCACTATCCTTTGAAGCATCTGAAAATTGAGGGAACCTTGATTTCAATCTGTAGTCATCAAAAGAACCAAATGGAAATGTACTCTTTGTGTGTGTGTGTGTGTGTGTGTGTGTGTGTGAATCTTTATTGCATTGACCCACTTGTGTAACTCGCACTGTTTTTGTGTTGCTAGGATACACCATTGCAGTTTCCACTGAAGAAGTGTTCGGTGGTGGGCAACGGTGGGGTCCTGAAACACAGTGACTGTGGAAAAGAAATTGACCAGGCTGACTTTATCATGAGGTGAGACAGACTGTCCAAATGTGTGCCTGTTCAGAATATTTTAATTTCAATACTTGACTTCATGTTATTTCTTAATATTATAAAGACTTTATAAGCCTATGTAGCCTAATAGAGAGTTGTGAGTGGGCTCACAACTGGCTATTCCTTCAAGCCACCTGGAATACCTTAGAAACTACATAGCAATGAGCTAGCAACCACATAGACTGCTATGTGGTGCTAACAAAGACTCAGAACAGCTTAGAGATCACATAGCGACCCCCTGGCAACCACCCACAACCTCCAAAGGTTTTGGTTGCACAGTCTGGTTTACTCTCCCAGTTTGCACCTCACTTGCATCACAATCTCTTTCCATCTCTTATACCTCCAGATGTAACCTCCCTCCTCTGTCCAAAGAATACACTCCTGACGTAGGTACCAGAACACACCTGGTGACTGCTAATCCAAGCATCATTGAAAAGAGGTACATCCTGTTGTTTTCAGGGTTTATAGAATTTTCACTGGCATTTTTGCACTGCAATTCTGTGAAATAATCCTAAAGCTATTTAGCTCATTTAGAAACATCAAAAACATTCTGCTGTCAGTAAGAGTTCATAAGGAAGTTGTACTTAATATGAAAGTGTGAGTTTCTGTGGGTTTGTGACATTATAATAAAAATCAGAAGTGTAAACAGAATGGCCAAAAATAGACCCACCTGACAGGAAATATTCTCACAACATTAGCTAACATTCTCTTGAAGTTAAAGTAAAAATTAATAGTGACATGGCAGCATCTGCTCAAACCAATATAGTAATATTTATTTATAAATCATAACTGTTTAAATAACTCAATTTTTAATTTAAAAAGTGGTAATATATTATGACATATATGTCAAGTTGTCATTGCGTCAGTGAAATAAGAAACTTACAGGAAACCTCTTGTAAATTATCATGAATTTTGAATCATTATTTATCATTACTGTTTATACCAATCAGCTTTCAGAACCTCCTTTGGTCCCGCAAGGCCTTTGTAGAGAGCATGAAGGCATACGGTTCAAGCTATATCTACATGCCAGCATTCTCCATGAAGCCCGGTACTGACCCCTCCCTCCGGGCATACCACACCCTTGCAGACTTCTCCTCCAACCAGACTGTTCTCTTCGCCAACCCGGACTTCCTCAAAAATGTCGGTCGATTCTGGAGAAACCGCGGCGTCCATGGCAAACGCCTGTCAACTGGGCTTTTCTTAGTGAGCCTTGCACTCGGCTTGTGCGAAGAGGTGACCGCTTACGGTTTCTGGCCGTTTTCTGTAGGTTTGGATAAGCAACCAGTCAGCCATCACTATTATGACAACATCCTCCCATCTTCTGGATTTCATGCCATGCCTGAGGAGTTCCTGCAGCTCTGGCACTTGCACAAGACTGGTACACTGCGTATGCGCATAGGCCGTTGTGCAAAGGAGGGGGAGGAGCCGAAGAGGGAAAAATAGAATTGGAAGTGTTGCCAGGGGCAACTCCCTTTATTCTCACAGGAATAGAGCGGCCATCTATTCCTGTGATTAGCATGAGAATACCGTGAGTTGTGAGGTGATGCCCCACCCCCAAAGCTCGGCCTCTTTCTTCAGTGTCTAAATGCTTGACACTCATGTATGTCCCCAAAACACCCCCAACCGCAACCAACACACCCTAAGTTATTATTGCCAAGGGATCGACTTGCATGTATACCAATCTTCATGTATGCGCTCACTGAAGACTTTCAATCTTTCAGTGGAGGTGGTGGGGGCTCCATGTGTCATGTGACCTATTTAAACTGCATCCACCAGCAGTTTGAACCCTTGAACCCAGGGGCTATTTGTATACTTAGCGTAAAGATGGTTGGTGGGGAGGGGGCTGCTTCTAACAAAAAATTGATGAAAAATAATGGGAGCAATGTTTTCACCTATATCGTGTGCATTTTTTGGTCAGTTCTTGTTGTGCACTGACTCTTCTGGATTTTTGTGGGAGACAAATAGCGAGTAATGTGAAAATCAACCCTAAGTGTTTGCATTTACACACATTAGTGTAGAAACAGATTTAGCCTGAAAAAGGGAATTTCAGTTGGGCATCGAATGTAAACAGTGTACAGCCGCAATTTATAAGCCAGTGGTATCACACGCAGGTTTCATCTGAAATCTGCGGTTTATGTGTTGTTGTCAGTATGTTTCTGTAATTTATTTTTAACATTCAATGAAAAGTAAAGATATACTGTGAACATATACAGTAAACATATACTGTGAAGTAAATCACTGATCCGTCATGATCCGAACATGATCCGTCATGATCCGAACATGATCCGTCATGATCCGAACATGATCCGTCCACGCGTTGCTCATTCCATACATGAATGAAAAGTTTAAAATCCCACACAGTGCGGAGATCTTTATTTACCTTTGCGCATTTGGCAGAAGCTTTTATGGAAAGCAACCTACAGGTATACATTTTTGATCAGTATGTTCCTTGGGATTGAACCCACGGCCATCGCGTTCCAAGCGCCAGATTCTTGAGTTGCCATGTTGGGTTACGGGAATGTTTACTGAAGAAACAAATGTGAATGAAAATTCCAAAAGATGTTAAACTCCATCTTCAGTGAAGGAACTATTGTGATCGGCGTTGGAATGACTCAGTTGGTGGTCTTCTTGGTTATTGTTCCTTATGTTACGTGTGTGTGATTTGAGAAACAATCATATGAAGACACACATTGGCCAAGTGAGCCCTTGTGACAAGGCTGAAGGGGTGCCAATCATACAAGACTTTATGCGTTTTTGCCTGCTAAGGTGCTGGACACCTGGTCCACGGAATGTGTAAATAATCACTGATTAAGTTTCCATCAATGTTTTCTCTGAATGTAATGGCAGCAATTTAGTAGTCTGCCCAGTAACATGTTTCCTTGACTTGTTTTTTAGGCACTGTAATATTTTTTGTTTAATTGCACACAGGGAATTAGGTTTAATATAGGTGTAATATATTCACTTATGCTCAACTTACCATCACAAACAGAAAGATCTTTTAGGTATACGAGTAATAAGAAATATGCTTCAAATAATAATGTTGAATAGGGCCTGAAACATACACTACGCAAGTACACAAACATTAATTTTTGGCCAATGCATTGCAAGAGTGCGGTTGGAAGTATTTAGTGTGCATTACTGTGACGCTAACAAAATTCAGTAGTGGTTATAGAGTTACCTTCAAATATCTGTGCCATTAAACTAAAAGTATTAATATTCAGGTGGCTGACTATAAACATGTCAACAGTTTTGTATGCGTTGCATTATAAATTGCATTTGGATGCATTTCGGAGTGCAACTACGTATGCGATAAGCTTATGTAGCCAGAATAAACAGGAACCGTGTTGTGATTTGTCATTTTTCATGCAATGTTAATCTCACAAAAACATGTGCCGGTCACATTTAACCCAAAAAATCAAAAGATAAAACGGATGTTTTACATAAAGAACATTTTTAGAATGAGTTGTGGTATTGTGGCATTATTTACATGACAATTAAGCATTTAATGTCTGCAAAATTATTTTCATGTTTTTTTCCAAAAATAAGGATTTTCTTCAGCTTCTCTTTGCTGTAATACAATATATTTTATATGAACATAAACTACAGGCAGTACAACAAATGATACAATGTACTTTACAGTTTAAATATCATAGCATTAGCATTTAGATTTTGGGAAATATGCTTAATTGTCATGGAACGATGCAAAAAGATATTAATGATCCTAAAAAGAATTATGAAGCAGGCATGATTTTAGCAGGTTTCTTGAGATTCACTCTGATACTTAAAGAGCAAAAATAAACGTGTGCGCTCATCTCCAGAAATGTCCATTAACACATTTTCACACATTTTAAGCAGATGGTGCCTTTCTGAATAGAAACAAAAAAGGCTACGGTCTTAATTTTATCAAAGACGAGTTTTTAGATGAGTGTAGGGATCATTTCTTTTTTTCTTTGCTCTCACACTCTGTTACTGTAAAGAATTGCTTTTATGAATTATTTTCAAGCAGGGCTGATGTTTTTTAATGTGAAAAGACTTGTGATTTATTCTGATGAATATAATGAAAATTTCAGATAGGGGTTTGAAACATGTTAGCATGCAGTTAGAGAAGGAGCAACTTACATTGCACCACATTTTTATTGTAGGTGAGGTGTGTTCAGTGTGGAGCTGGTGTTTTCTCTATTTATTTGCACCTTTGTGCTGTTGAATATTGTGAGTGAGTGAGGTCGTAGATTGTATGTAGGCATGCACGACTGTGATATGTAATTGGTTTTGGAAACTGATTTTAAGTTGTAAACTTACAAATGTATTTTTTTACATTTCTCTCTTTGAGTTTTTGAGCCATACAAGGGCGTGTTCCCCTGCTGAAACTGAGCTTACCTCTAATATACAATTCCCTGTTAACTTAAGCGCTTGTGAGTGCTTCGAATTTAGATGTTTAAGTAGGTTTTACTCTAAAAAGCTGTACATTTGTCCTGTTATGCTTTCTTTCTCAAGCAGTTGGGTCGTAGTGATTTGCTTGAGCGCATGTCACGATCTACTAACAGTAAACATGAACGGTGCTGAAACGTTGTTGAAATGTTTGGTTGAAACGTTTCTGTGCCAGCTGAATTATGCCAATAATACAAAATGTGACAAGAAAATTTAGTGTTAAAAATGAACAAATCACTGCTTTTAATAAAGAAGACCAGTGTTAACTAGTCTGCTGCAGTATGTGTAGTGTGAATTGTAATTCTGAATGAAATTAAATTTCTTTGTGGTATCAACTTTGGTGTGTTTTCATCTAAAATCATGTTTCTTTTATCCATACGATTCGGTAGTCTATAAATAATAGCGAGTCTAAATGACCCTATAGGTGGCACTCCATTTTGAATTGCAGGGGAAATGCATCTATTTCCTGCCTGATACATTTTTAATGTCACAGCCCAGCTGTCTCCTTGGAGACGGTCAAACACCAGGGGACTCATTGAATGGATCAAAGGTGATTGTGAACGGCAGGCTGTAGTGACAAAGAAAGAGTATATACATGTGAGAAATAGATGCTACACAAATAACCAAAAGAATACATTCAGTTACCGGTATATAAAATTTTATTGATTTTGTTTTATAGGAATGTCTGTGACTGCTTTTCACACCAACCACAGCCAATATAGTAAATATAACAGATTCTACAGAGTTCATGAACCTGGAACATTCTATTAAAAGAACCAAATGGTCTGAAAAAAGTGAACGTAATGATTTATTGGTTGTATTATAATTTGACATTTACATATCATATAAACTTTATTAGACCTTATTCGGTGTTCAGGTTAGAGGTTTTGCTGCTCCAGAACATGTTTACAATAGACCTGTAAAAAAAACACATGTGGGCTGTGAAAAGATAGTAATGCAGATTAGCAGAGGCAATTTTAAACGCCTACATAATGGCTGCAAAGGATTTTTCATTTCCAAACCCTAAAAGGAAATATCATTGGCAAACCAACCGTATTATGTGTTCATACACCCCACCCACACACAAGAGTGCAAGCATAGCAACACAAAAATGTATCTGGTGCCAGAAAAACAATTTTAAGAAACCTCAACGGTGAATTTTAGAAAACCTCAACAGTGAAGGCAATGTCACAAAGTAATTAACGTATATATATAGATATAGATATATAAATATTAATATAAATGTATTCTTTAGCTAGGTTTACCAATTTATAAATTTTGAATTTCAGGTGTGAAAAACACATGAATATTAAATTATGAGAAGGACTGTAATAAATATAAATGTTTCTGTATATAACTGATATGCTAATGATTTTTTTATCTAGTAAGAAAGACTGGATTCATTTGTCAAAAGGAAATTAGACAAACATTAACAAGGAACATTTGTTATTAATTACAGTCTTTGAAAGCTATTAAAAAGCTTACCAGCTCACGTTTTCTCTCTGCTAAAGCATACACTAGTGTGGGCAGCCTTTAAAGGCACCACAGGTGCTCTCCTGTTGCGACGACTGCTCTACATGGTACACCAACTTAATTATGCATAATAATATACTGTAACTTGTTTAAGTGCAGAAAGGCAGTATCGTGTATCCTTTACAGAGAAAGCATTGCAGATTCTTTACCTTCAACAATACATTTGTCCATTTGATATCACAGGCCTCTGGTTGTATGTCCGGAAACGTCCCTGTACAGTATCCAGTTAATGAAGTCAGGTTCTCCTCACCATCAAAAACGTTTGCAGATGGTCGATCTTTGGCAATGGTTGGGCTTGGCGATGAATCTAGACCTGCAGAGATCCAGCACTATCCTCAGAGAGGGATGACTGGCACATGGCCTCTTTACAAATTCAATATCTAAATAAAACCCACATTATCCAGGCCAGGGCTATTCATTTGGCAGCCATCAAGACAAATCTGTTCTTTTAATCACTTTTATGTGGCCATTTAATTGATTTTGATGAAAATGGGATGCTGCCTGATACATCAGAGTCTCATGCACTTTGCATTATTAGCAGCATGTGATTCATAACTGGACCGGAGTGAGTTTAAACTTTCTCACGATATATTTTAGCTATACTAGTTTCCTAAACATGCATTATGCATTAAATATTTTACAGAATTCAGGGTCACATTTATTAATGAACTAATTAACTTATACATTATAGTTAACTGTAGTTAACATTATAACATTATGGTTAACTTCCATAAACTATAATGCTCTATAGGGCTCATAAAAATCATGACTGCAAAAATCATAATCAACCTGTTTCATTCATATAGACTTATATATTGTTATGTACCCTGATGAAGAGAGAACCCATACGCAGACAGCTTGTAACAGAAAAGAACTTTATTAAATAAAACTCCCTTGAGGGGGACAAATCAAAGAACTAAACTGTAAAACTTATCCACCCACAAAGAACAAGAAACATTTAACAACCGACACAAGACCGTAAACACAAGGGCATTAAATAGGGAAAAAACTAAGGTGGATAATGAGGGAAGGCAGGTGAAGGGAATTAACTGAATTAACAATTAACAATGGGGCGGGGTCAGAGAGCACATGGCCAATGTAAACAACCAAAGGCCATGTGCTTCCACAAACGACAAAGACCCAGAGCTTGGGTCCAGATCCTGACTCCAAGAACCAAGACCAGAATTAAGTGAGGATCTAGACATCATGCTTTGACATAAAACACAGGGAATGTCAGAATCCTGGCAAAGGAACTAGGAAAACTCAGGACAAGAATCCAGGACCCTGACATATCCTCACATCATGATCAAATCGGGTTTGTTTTGCATTCACACGATTATCTATTTAAATACATGAGAATCGCACTAGCTTTAAAGTGAAAAGTGAAGTGAAAGTAACCTACTTGTCAGATATGGTAACTCATACCTGAAATGTGACCTTTGCATTTAACCACAAATATGTGCTGTAATCAACGCTAAAGAATCAGACTGAAAGAAGCTTAATGTACAAAAAATATACTGTGGATACCATAACATGTTTATGCAAAGTTACATGCATCAAACAAAGCAGCCAAGATACACAGTACATGTGTTCCCTGGGACTGAACCCATGATTGTGCGCTGCTATAACGCATCGGTCTACCAAACGAGCTATGCACATCCACCCATTATGAAAGTAATCCATACAGCTTCATACGAGTAAGTTAAAATACATTTGTGAAAGAAAACAATATTATAAAGGGATTGATATGTCACATATCAATGTAAAGAAACAGATCGGATTGCTAAATTCAAACATAGCGGCATGGCTCCAATCTAGAATATCATTGGCTCTTACGTGACAAAACATGTATCGACATGCCTACATATTTGAAATTAGTGCTCTGATTTTTTCTTTACATTATTATTTCTTAATAAGCTACAAATATTGTCTGTCACAAATGTATTGTTTTCCTAAAAAGACTTATTAACCCTCTGGAATTTTATGAATTACTCTTTTAATGGATAGATGGATGTGATTTTTTTAAGCTTCAAAACAGTGTTGTGATACAGTAGAAAAGGATTTTTACTGGAAGTTTTACTGTTTTAGAGCATTTCAAGTCGATGACTTGAACCCCGCCCCCTACGAACCACCTCATCAGAAATAAGCTTTGTTTCCTTATTTACATTATTGGATTCAGGTGAACTTTTCTGTGGTGTCTCCTGCTGTCGGTGGGGGTGCTAATTTAGTCATTTTATGCCCCTATGGGTGGCTCCTGTATGGTCGTATCAGTTGGAAGGACCCTGTGTGTGTTTTCGGTAATAAACCTGCTGAAGTTAGTATCAGGTTACATGTCCATCTTTCAGACCAACAACTGTGGTTACTTAAACTAATTTTGAGATGTTTCGTCAGTGAAAGGTGACCCACCTTTCTCCATAATACAGACAGAATAGACCGAAGCTGCAATTCGTAACTTTGCCTCTCTTTTGCCATCTTTGTTTGAAACATAAAATTGCAGTGTACTTTCAGAGATTGTTTTCAGTGTTTTTTTGCAGAAATGTCTGATTGAATTTATTCGTCATCGTGGTTATGTCACGTCCATAAACAGAAAGAAGACCCGGCTGCTACATCATGCATGTGGGTGCTGAGGATGGTGGAGCATCTGTAGCTCGTTTTACAGCAGTTTAGAATTTAAACATGTCATCCACATTAACAACAACATGTTAGAGAAGCAAAGGTTGTGGATTGCAGCTATAGAAAGTTATATCTTCTGTAAGTTTAAAATATAAAATAAATTACAGATCATGTGGGTGAGATGCCGGAACTGCAAAGCTGATTGAAATTGTGGGAAGACTGATTGCATTATGATGTATTATGTGAGCTTTTGCAAAAATGTGGGCTGTGCTTATACTGCAGGGAAGCGAAAACATTTTAAGTTTAAGACTCCCCAACAACACCCCCCTCTCTCTATCTTATCCATCTTCATAATAATGGCTTGAGTTTACCTGCCCATTCAGTTTTAATAAAGGTGACTCAGGCATTTACAAACCAAATTCCCCCACCCCCCATGTTCCATTTAAACCACAGTTTAGTCTTTGTTCTCCTAATTAGTTCTTATAGGTCATTATAGAGCCACTCTGGGACAGAAGAGCTGTTCCATTATAACCTCCTCGGGCTACCCATACATTTCAATGATTGTCTTGTGTGTTTCTTTACAATGGCCGCAGTTACAGAGTCTGTTTGCTACTCCACACACCCAGATGGACTGATTAAGAGACGGTTGTAGTTTGTTCTTTCAAAACTCTGTTCAATATTGCAGCGGGCCAATAAAAGAACAATTGAGCTTTTCTCTCATTTTATAAATGATAGCTAGTGTCTTTGTGATCACAGAGTTACTGGAAACAGCTGCAGGGATAGTTCACAGAAAAATCTCATTTATGTACCCTCATGTTATACCCTCAAAGTCATATGACTTGCTGTTTTCAGTTGTCAGACAATCTAAAAGTTTAATGTGAAGTTTCAGTCTTTAGGGAAGGAAAAGTGTGTGTGTGTGTGTGTGTGTGTGTGTGGTGTGTGTGTGTACTGACTCTCTTTCTTCCACTTTTTAATCACACACAAAAAAAGGTTAACACACTGCTTCAAACATTCCGAAACAAATATTAAACCACTGTCACACGGGGTAGTGTGGGTGCTCTCCCAACATCACATTTTTTAAGTAAGATGTGTGAATGTTAAGTAGTTTATTTAGTTAGCTCATGCATGAGGAAAAATGGCAAAGAACGCAACAAAAAAACAGTTTTATCGCATACAGTACTGTAGAGGAAAATTTTAGTTTTGCAGTGTAGAACCTTATTTAGCAATCTTAGGAATGCCTTAGCTGTGTGTAAGTTGACCATGTTATGTAT